>QKMX01367223.1:27347-43376 GCA_003401595.1 Venustaconcha ellipsiformis | reverse complement strand
AGTGTTGATTAGTGTCAACTATTGGACTCTCCATGGTATGTTTAACTATGTTGCCAGGTAGTAGTGTTGATTAGTGGGAAAAGCAGTTTGCAGAGTTTTAATTTCGGTTAAATATGTATCCAAAAGACAAGGAACAGAATAAATTTATCTGTCTTATAAAAATATTGTCTCTATTGTAGTGGGATCTTGAAATTTTTTATGTTTAATTCGTATGTATGAATGATTTACTAGTTAGAAATCGGTAGAATTGTTAATTAGAATCTAATGGTATATAGACAAAAATCCATATACATGTTTTAGTAGTTTAATTAAGCAAAATGAAGAAATTGATGTTGATTAGGAATATGTTGAGGACACAAGACTGAGATGTTTGTGTATGACATATCAAGCAAGTCCTTTTCCTGACTTGGAAGAAAACATTAATGCAGTTTTGTATGTATTGCTTACAGTCTCTTGTCCAAAGATTATTAGATATAAGGTGTGATTGGAAATAAAACAATTTAGGATTTATTAAAATTGGATTCGGTGCAGTGAATAAAATTGAAAGATTGATTTTAGTGAAAACATGTAAATGATGTGGATATATGGATTGAATGCCAGATTGTTCATGTAAGATCAAATATGTATGCAATAAAAATATAGAATTCATATTATGATTGCACAAAGTCACTATGCATTTTTATTTTTGGCAATAACATGCTTGTGAAATTATTGCAGCAGCTGTTAAAGCTTATGGACTCCATTTATCTTGAGCAGTCCACACAACTTATTTTCAAAAAAGAGCTGGATCACAAGGAAAGCTCTAATTGATCAATGTTGATTTACAAGAAACAAACTCATAAAATTACAGTTTTAAGACATATCATTATTGCTGATCACAATAAATGAGCTTTAACTGCACATGGATTGTTTTTTTTTGTGGGGAAGGATAATTTTTATAATAAGGTTTTTCAAGAAAAAAAACACCAGAATTCATTTTTGATGTTTTTATGGTTCTGTTTCAGGTATAAGCCTTAAGGTCAGTTTTAGAAAAAATAAAAGTGAGGAGAGCTTGAAATACATATTTTTAAGAAATTAATTGTAAACTCAGGAATTGGAATTATCATTCATTTTGGGTAATCACAAATATTTTGTATATGGTCTGCAAAAAAGCAAGATTTTTATTGACCCATAAAATAATTGTACAAGAATTATGGATGACATGTCATTCAGTAACTTAATCTAAATACTTGATAATATTCCACTACTGATTTTCAAATTGGTATGTGGCCTATTGAATATATACTATCATTTAGTACATTTAAAATGTAATTTTTATATGATTTTTAAAACTGCATGAGGCAAATTGAATATACACTATTCTTCATTTGCTTTAGAATCTCATTCAGTTGGTAGTTCCCACAGTAAATTTGAAAAACCTGTGTTCTCATAAATTTTTTGATTTATAGAATTTAAATTTTTCAGGACCTAGCACACGGAGTTCTGGCTGGAGATGTGGAATATGTACAGAATGTTTTGAAGTCTGGGAAGACACTCAATATAAATCTAAAGAACTTGGTAAGATGATTGTTTGCTTTCTTATTGCTTTGTGTCCATTTTTCCTTATTGCTTTTATGTGGACACTTCTCCATGCACCAAGATGTATCAAAGAAATGCATTTTCATTGTGCACTGGTACATATAGATGTGTTATCATCACATCTGTGTACAGTTTAGACACTAGAATTTCTTGGGGCTCTTGAGTTATTTTTCAGTGAAAGTCTCTTTTGGCATTAAGTACAGAATATTTTTAGATAAAATCCTTTGTTTAACAACTTGTAAAACGATGTGGAATGACACAAACCAACTTCCTGCAGCCATTTCAGATTTTGTGACTACATACAACTGTTCAGTGAGATACAGCAACCAATCAGATGTGACTTCCACTCATTTGCTTGTTTGAAAGTTTTGGTTGACAAAATTCATTGTCACTCAAGTTGAGTAACATTACCAAAGTAACACTGATATTTAAGAGTGAATGAGTGGAAGTAACATATGACTGGTTCTGATAGAAGCTGACCCTTTTGAAAGAACTGTATTTTCACCTGGCCATAACTCAGGAGCCACAAAAAATATTGGTAAGTGTCTAAAATGTAATGTATTGCAGACACAGTTACACGATTTAATAAGTAGGTGGTAAGATCATACCCAAAATATATCCATCAATATTAGTAAAGGAAAGAGGACTGATTTATTGGACTTGGTTTGATAATGAGTAAGAGCCATACATGTGGATGAAGTGATCTTGCATCCAATTTGATCTTCTCACTCTGGAAGTACTTGTGATAAACTTGAAATATATGCATATGTCGCCAAAATCTTGTAAAAGTTTGATAATGAGTGAGATCCATGTATATTATTGAGGTTATCTTGTGTCTGATTGGCTAAGTTTGTTGTCATTCTGGCTGCTATATTTCTGATCTGATTTTGATCAAACATTGATTATTGGCTTACCATATTTTGTTTTTTTATAATGTACACTTGTAAGATCTATTATTTTCAGAAGGGGGTAGAAAAAAAGATTGTTTTTAGGTTGATTGGATGAGGGGATCCTGATACCAAAGCTGCCTACAAGCATCACATTCGCTCCTTGTGAAATATTAAATCTGTCACATTGTAACTACATTGTTTGCAGGATGTATTTAAGAAATAAATAATGCTTTCAAATTGTATAGTTTTTTTTGGTAACTCAATCTGAACTACAAATGACAGACTGGTAACTTATTCTTCTACTCTTCAATCAGTACTTTTAAGCTGGTCAAAATACAGCAGTATTGTAACATGTATACATTTTGTGAAATAAAATAATTTGTTAATGTATAAAATTTGCATTTTATATATTTTTTTCTTTGGAAAATAAATTGATTCTTTGTTTCTCATCCTTAATTACAGTATTTTATACTTCTTGTTACTTTACAGTGATCAGTGCTTCAGTGTTTTCAAAGATAATTTGTGCCAACTGAAGCTTTATTGTGCCAAACATAATTATAATGCATTAGTTGGAAAAGTTCTAACGAGGATAATGAGATATTGATGTAATATTGCATCTGATTGGCTGAACATGTTACCAAACTGGAATCTATGATCTAATTTTCATCAAACTTGGAAGATATGCATCTATCCTTATGGTCTTGGACTTTTTAAAGAATGAGTGAGATCGATGCATATTCATGAATCTGATTGGCAGGGCTTGAAGGTTTTGAATGATTTTAAATATGTGCAAGAGACTGTGCATATTAATTATGCCTATACTTAAAAAGAATTCTGTCATGATGATGTATAGTTTGTACAGTCAACATGATTAAATGTTTTGAAGATAGTATATGATGAGTTCTTACACTACACATAAGCCTTTTTTATTGAAATGTTTAACTGTTTAGTGAAATGGTCAACCATTAAGTTATGTAAGCAAAGTGAGAGGTATCAGAAGACCTGTTTTAGAGAACTTTATTTTAGTTTATTTTACCTTAGTGTTTTTTTGTCATGAAAATGTTAGAATTTACTGCTAACCACAGATTTTGGCAGTTTTAGAGGATGAAATGATTTAACTGAAATGTAATGAAATATTAACAAAATACACATTAACAGTATTATATTTTTAATAAATGTTTTAAAAGTTTTTCATCTTTAATATGACACATTTTTGTGTTGCTTAAAACTATAAAGAAATTTTTGCAAAATTAAGATATATTTTAGTTTAATGATGTTAGGTAGTGGAATTCTACCATAAAGTAAGAATTACTTGTTTTATAAAAGGCTATAGCTAGGATGGGGTAATTATTATTGTTTTTATCATTTTTGAGGGATCAGCCTCAACGTACATGATATTAATATTCATATGTATATACAATATTGTGTTGAAAGTATTTTAATACAAATTTGACTTTCAGAAATTCCATTATTAACCTGTTTTATTTTATTTTCTAGGGTGACAAAGGTGCTACACCACTTTTCTATGCAATGTCCCAAAATGATCATCAAATGGTGGAATTACTTCTACAACATGGTGCAAGACTTGATATTAGTATGCCAGAGGAAGGGGAGGTAATTACATCATTTTTCTTCCACCAAAAGGTGTCATACAGTTATTGTTCTAGTCATTATTCTACCTTTTTATCCATTTGTCTCCTATGCTACACTTAAATATCTCAATATGAAAATATGATAAATGCAAAAGTTTTGTCCAAATGTTATGAAACCAAAATTTATTGACAAGTTATTTCCAGTATAAATACAAAATTGCTTGGTAATCATACAGCACAAAATAATTGTACTGATTTGATTGTTTTTAAAAAAAAAATACATTTCATGAGTTGGGCAAATATGAATTCAGTATGTTCTCAAATATTCTTTGAACATAGGACTATGACACAATCTGGAAGCATGTAAATGTTGAACAGCAGACAAAATAAAAGGGGAGGAGGTGCATTTTTGTCTTTCCAGCACTAGCGAGTAACATGATATAGATACCATTCTTCAATCTGCAGTGTCAAGCTTTATCAACAGATTTAAATTTTTCCATGTGAAATGTGTTTTAAAGTCAAACCAACATGATTGGGCTGTTAGAAGGTGCTGTATGGAACCCATCAATGCAGGTCTCTGATTTTATAAATTTTCAACACAAAGTATCAGAAGGATATTACTTCTAGGACAGGATAAATGAAATATATGAAAAAGTACAAATGTGTTTTCACATTGGCACATGGACCCAAAAATATGTAATGTTTTCATTAAACTGGCAATTAAATGCATGCTTGAATGCACAATAAATGCAAACAAAATCCATCATGGATGTTGATTTCATTATGAATGCATTTTGAAGAAAGTGGAGCTTACTTTCCGAAATTAATTTAAAAACATTATTTTCAAGCTGTTGCTAAATTTCATTGATTGAAATCACATGATAATCCAAGATTCTTTTCACCAGCAGACAACTTTTTACCCCATACTAGCATTTACATCATTCTAGACTGATAATTCATCCCCTCCCTCATGATGATATTAATTGGTGGTTCAGGGGCTGGTATCACCTATTCATTAAAACATTAACTGTTTGGGCTGCACACATCTGTGTACATTTTATCTACTAAACCAGTTATTTCTCATGGTTGTGGAGCTACTGTTGGCTGAAGGGTTCTTTTGATGGCATGTACATTATATTTCCAGAACAAATCCTATGTTTGTTGACTAGTAAATCCAAGTGGAATAGTACATACCTCTGTCCTTGGCCATTTTGAATTTTGCAATAGATATGGCTGTTACTAATTGCCAGCATGGGTCTAAAGTATAGGCAGTTTGTTCTGGAAAGATTTGTATGTAGCAGAATTGCACATTTTAATGAACAGATGACATCAAACCCACATATCATTCATTAGTATCAACACATATGGGGGGTGGGATGATTTATTTTACTAACATCATTCTTCTTCAAGCAGACATAAAACCAACCACCACTGATGTGATGTCATCATCACCATACTTGTATCCGTCCAGTCTTCATTTGAATGAAAATTAAAAATAATATTTATTGACATATACTTTTCAACTATATTTTTACCATTACTATATTTGGAGTAATATTTTATTGTAAATTTAATGTTTTTTTACATTTATGCATTTGTGATTTGATTAAGCACTTTTAATAAGACAGGATACAAAAACTATTGCTGTCTCGTTTAAACACTCTTAATAACAGAAAATCCAACTTCAGTAAATGCATTTCAATTTTTCTGTTGATTACATTCCTTGATCACACTAACAGTTAGAAAATAAACTCTGATACCTCTTGAATTCAGCAATCCAGAAAGATGACAATTTTGTTTTTCCTATTTAACATATAGACAAAAGGAAGAAAATCTTAGCCATTACCTCCCCTTTAGGTAGCTACCCATCAGCTGTATGTTTTGCCAGTTTAAGCTTTTGCTCAAGTCACAAAGTTCAAGGATATCTTCATTTCTTTCTTCTTATGAATTTGCCTGTACAGGACATCATGGAGCCTTCCTATGGGTTGTATTGTGAATTGATATTATATATTGATACTTCATTGCCTTTATTAGACCATCTGCTAGCACTAATTCATAGTTGTATATGTGACACTTTATTGAATGTCATTGGGCCTTTTCCTACAGTTAAAATTGTTTCATAATGAATATTTTAGCTTCTTTGTAAGTATCAATAATAGTGCTTTATTTCCTTTTCTGCATGCACATTTTTGTGTGTGTTCGAGTAAACTTGTTTACATTTACTGTACAGCTTCTGCTCAAGTCAGATAAGCACAGGTAAGTTTTCCATACATGATTTACTCAAATATATCCAGCTCAGGCATGCTTCTATATGTAATGCTTGAGTGGTTATTATCAGTTACTAGAGTTAATTATTTGCCTTCCAGTTTATTCATGTAACTACAGTAAGCAATGCTCTAGTGATTTAACCTGTACATGCAGTCAGATTCACATGCCTATAGGTTATTTGTGACTAGAATTGATTATTTTAGTGTCCAATTTCTACATATTAATACTGAGTCTATGATTCTGTGCCTGTACAGGCCAAGTGCACCCCTCTGCAGGTATTTAGCATAGTGGGTAATGCTGCATGGATTCTGATATATTTAAAAAATCAGGACACTCACTTCACTACATATATATATAGGGTCTGCTCTATTTTATCTCGCAGATTTAGGGTCTGCTCTGTTTTATCTTGCAGATTTAGACCATGGGTGAAACCAGTCTGACAACCATCAACATGTGTAGTTTTCTCAAATTATCATTCCTGGAATACAATTGGGACTAGCTTATTCTGGACAGAAGTCAATCATAGTTTGACAGGTGAAAACATTTGCTTGCACACTAGGGTTCACACCATATATTTTGGAGGCAGTGAGATGGAGAGCAACAGCAAACATCAGTTACAGTCTCAGAATGGACCAGATATGTGGATCAATATCCCAATCTCAAGAACTGGACAGTATCATGCCAGCCAAGATGGCCATGTTCCTTCACTACTTGACTTGGTCGTATAATTCTTATCACAATGGGCCATGACTACAATCAATGATACAGTATCAGCCACCAAAAATGAACTTCTCCAGTTTCATACCAAGCATCTTACTTCAAATGATGCCATGTTTAGTGCCCTAATGCCCCAAAACCCACTTCATTAAACAAGTTATACATGGATCAGTCTGACTTGCATAGTGCTCTTAGCCACTTCCTGTAGATGACATCTAGGCTACAGGCACTCTCATATGTAAGTTCACTTACATAGTACTGATAAGCACTTCCTGTGGAAGGTATACTGTTTATATAGGTACCCTGATGGATTAATCTTACCTGCATAGTTCCTCAAAACACTTATGGCATACAGTGTCCATCAGGAGGCCTCACTTTCAAGAGATGTTTCTTCATGTACTCTCTAGCCTCTGACACCCAAGAGTCTCTGCTTAGAGATGCATGTGAAATAATGGGATCTGGCTCATAAGTACTGCAAGTGTAGTAGTCTACCATCTTGAACATTCATCTTCAACTACTTCATAACTAGCATAGTAGATGTCAACTTCACTACCTCAATCTACAGATGATTCAAAATTCCCTTGTCATTATTAGATTGGATGAGTGAAACTCTACTTTGTAATCTTGGGTTATGGAAGATTCTACTTTTAATTGCTTCCACAATCTGAACAGTTGCTGACACTTTAGGACTGGGTACATCATCAAAATACAAGTTTCAAGTGTCAGTGGGTGTATTATAATCACAAAGGCCTTCTCTGTTTTCCATTAGTTGATTCACAGTGTTTTGACCTTGGGATCAATCCTGTGTCCAATATTGTGACGATCCTCAGTATGTGGACAACAGCTTACATCCTTTCACTCTGACTTCATAACATCGAGGTACAGTGTATCATAGCCATATAGCAACTATAAACTTACACCATGTGGAAAAGATACAATGCTGTCTACCTCCATCTTACAGACCAGTCTTGGGCCAAGATATGCTCTCAACCTTCATCATTTTTTCTCATCCTTAATGATCAGGTTGACGAAATTTGCAGCAAGACTGTAACAAGATGAACCAGTTTGGGGTCAAATTATTACAGTGAAGATACTAACAAAGAGTTGAAGGATGACATGTCAGTATAGACATTTTCATCCTGAATAAAGTGAGCTATCTTTCCCGCATTTCATACTAATCCTACACCAATGAGTTTGCTTTGCATATTGGCTTACAAAGTTAGAATAGTCAACACTGTTCAATGGCTATCCTTATTCTTGCTGTGTGATGGAGAACTGAGTACACTTTTTCAGTTCTTATCAGAGATCTTTCATCCCAATGGGCTCACTCAATATGGAGGAACCTTTGCCTGTGGTACAAAAGATTACCCTTCAAGATTGCTCAACAAGTTATACAGATGCAGCTTCATGATTTTCATTAAATTTGCAGGAGGGAATTTTTTCTCTCTTTGAAAGCCACTTTCTGTCTTCTCCAGTTGGGTAATCTATAAGCTGTCTCACATACCTTAGGGGACTGAAGATGGCATCTCTGGGGTATGTGAATACATCTCCCTTCATCTCTTACCTATTGTCATAATATATTATGATTGGATAATGTATTTACAAAACAAACCAAATGTTTAAAGTAAAATAAATTTCTTAAAGAATATTTGCCAAGTCATAATACACATGCATTCTCCCAGGCTCCCCACAGTTATGTCCTTATAAATTGCATGCCTCATGTTCCAAAACTGAAATATTCTTGGAATTTGGCACCAATCCCTATACCAAAGGGAGACCACTCTGCCATACCACCACCTTGGTGGCCAGAGAACTTTTAGCCTTTTAGCTAAAAGTTTTTAGCCTGGGAGGGCTGGATTTGTGAGGTAGTAGTAGTTTTCCTAAGGTGTTATGAATGTGTGAGTATTGGAAAAAAACATTTTACTATAAAAATTGTTTTCTCAATCTATATTGCCAAGTAGAAGAACTGAAGATAGCATGGAAACTTTATTTGTGATGCTCAGGATGATTCTGGCTTACTAACTTGTGTGTATGTCAGTGTAATATAATAGTTTGATTAGAAAAAAGGTTCATGTGTGAACTATCTTTGTCATTTTGTTTTCAGGTTTTAGAGCTTTTAGAATGTTCTATTGTCCAGGACTATCCATCTGTCCACTAGCAAGAAATTCAATGTCTGACAACACTGTTTGTTGTTGCTACTCAAAAACATTTATTCTATGGTCCAGTTGGTCCTAAATGAAAATGGTACCAATCAGAGTTCCAACATGGCATTCACTACTACTGAATGGATGGGGTTTACACTAAAAGGCTTATGCTGGTCATCAATGCAAATAGTGCTGAGCTGATGTCCAATATGTTTGCCACTGTGGCCATCCAAAAAAATCTTGTTAACACTGCTTCCTCTGAATGGAAAGTCATATGAATATGGTGTTATCAAATGAAGCCTTCATATGATGTTTTGTTGGTCCTGAATGAAATGCTGCCACAGTGGCCAACTTAAAAAATAATACTATTACTATTTCTTATGGCCTCTAGTTGGTCATAAATGAAAATGGTGCCATTCTGACACACAGTAGCAATCTTGATAATCTTATCACTATTTCATCTGAACACATGGTCTTATCAGCATGGGGTTTTCATGATAGACTTCTTATGATGTTTTGTTGGTTGGAAATGAAAATCATGCCATTCCAACTTTTAATACGGCACAAAAATGGTCATATTGAAAATTATGTTATCACTGCTTCTTGTAGATGACTGGTCATATTGACATTGTACTTTATCAATAAAATGATGGCAATCGTACATCCACCAAAGCAGCTAATTTTAAAATCTAATCATAACTGAAAAATATCAGAGATGGTTTCATCAGTCAGCACTTAAAACAATAAAATAGTCTTATCTTGAAGTCATGGCAATTCTTTTCAGCCAGTAGAAAATCAGTCCCTTTGAGGGACTCTTGTTGCTGTTTGTGAAAGTTAAAGAATAATTTCTGAATCTATTTTCACTAAAGATTTCATACCAAGCCAAATTGTATGTCTCTTGTTAAAAAAGTTGCTTTATAAAGAGGAATGGTTGGGTAAAAACACTCCTTGAAATATCATGAATTATCTGGGAAAAGTCCTGGAAACTTGTTTTAATAAGCCTGTATGAACTCTGCATCATTTGGGGCTACACCTACCCCGCTGCAGTTCAGGTATCAAGTATAGTACAGGAAATGAGGGGTTAGAAATGCAAATTGATTTTGATAGCCCCACTTAGGGGTGATAAGTTCTGGTTGAAAGATTTGCTCAGAATAGTGATAGATGTCCCCAGGAAAATCCTGATAGGGCCCATTCTTATCAAACGGCCATGGTCATATTTATTTCATCACTGCCCAGACAGGATTCTCCTTCACACCTGACCCTTCTCATGAGAGTCTTGCATAGAAAGGAATTTAAACCTTTAGTGATGGAAAGAATCTTGTGAAACAGTCCACATCAAATGCTTGAGGACAGGTGTCCAGTTTTCATAGACTAATTCAATGTCAGCAGCATCTCCCTGTTGAGTGTCTGAGTGCCTCAGTTAGCTAATGTTTTTCTCAGTCTTTTTGAGGAGAAAAGTTAGCCCCAATTACCCTCAAAACTTTGCAGCACTTGAAGATAATAGATTGGATTTTGATCATGAAAATGATCTATGAAACCTGCTTGCCAATTTTGACTTTGAATAGATAAAAATCTCTCACTATGTTTCCTTAATGGAATCTTTTATAAGTTCTTAACTAAATCAACTCAGTCAGTTCAATCCCTGAGCCAGAACCTTGCTGAAACTATCATACCAAACATGTTTTTTGACAGGTCTAGCTTCAGCATGGTGGGTGGGTGAGTTGTTTGCATGCCCTTCAATGGACCTGAAGTATCTCTAGTTCAGATAGGACGGTTCTTTGATCCTAATGAAGCATCCAGGTTTTGTAACCAGTAATGGGTTGCTATCAGTGTATGATCAAAGAGTGGTCATTCATGCCCTCATTTCAGTTGATAAATCAAGAGAAGTAGCAATGCAAGACCCAGTCCCTGCTCTACAGCACTTTTTGAAGTACATCAAGAAGGGTTAGATGGTCTCTTTATTCTGGGGAAGGATTGGAGAGATGATCTGACCCTGCAAGCTCTAGCAACATGGCTGAAATGGGTAACATGCTCAGCATACTCTAAAATCATGATATACCCAATTGAGTTTTCAGCTCATAAGATTAGAGCATTCAGAATATAATATTTTTATCTAAGATGCAATATAAGACATCAGCTGGCATGTACAATCAATCTTCTAAAATTTTCATCTACAATATCTAGATTTGCAGAAAAAAAAATTTCATCTGGTGAATCCAGTGATTGCAGTCAAGAAGAATACTTGGCCAATTTGATGCCATTGCAGTTCCCTCATGGATGAGGAGTTAGAGTTTTTGCTGGATTTGCCCAAATTGCTTTTGTTATGTATTGTTATCTGAGCTCATGTGACCATTAGTTGTTCTGTTTTCATGTAGGAGAGTGATATATTCACTGTTGAAAAATAAATTTTGTAATTTATTATGTTTCTCAAAGACTATTTACCCAATAACATTACTATTACCCTCTCCCCCTCCCCCTAATTATAAGCATCCTTGTTGATGAATTGCTCAGTTTAACATCCAGTTGATTGATAGTCACCTACTGGTGGTAAGGTACGGTAATTGTACAAACTTTCTTCCCTTATGTTATATAGATGAGAAGGACAATCTTTAACAATGTTCATCTTTTTTGTGACAATTGTTGGCTCTGAGAACAGTGAAGTTTATTTCGTAACATAAGTATGATCAGGTAAGTAATCTCAGAACATAACTGACAAAGTAGTTTCATTCCAAGCAAGTGAAAATTAAAGTAAACAATGCGTGAAATTAATAAACACAAAATCTAAATTGATTTTCTGAGATCTCAAGCAGTAAAAAACAGCAAAGTAATAGATGGAGTGTGAATGGAATGCAGATTTTTAAAAATTACCCTTTTTAGTGTCAGTTTTTCTTTTGTTCATGTTTAACCTGCATTCGAGTTAACTTTTTTTGTAAGAAAGTAAGCTTTGTACAAAACAAAGAATTTTTTTTTACGTATATAGGATCCAACCTGAATGCTTAGTTCAGGTAAAATTTCTGACACAAGTGAAATAATTTCTATCTTTTGTGAGCCTTGGTGAGCTAAAGATTTAAAGTATTTCATGAATTTCATAAATTTCATTTTGAAATGAACATAAATATAAAAATCTATATGTCATGTGACAAAAAATACTGATTTTATTTGTTGATACCATAGAATAGTATAGTAATTGCCTGAAATACATTCAGCTGCTTCATTTGTTACACCTTTTATTATGTACCTAAGTATAAAATATAGAGACTTATGGTAAAATAAGTTTTATATATTTTTTTTCATTCCTATTTTCATTTGTCACTTGTTAAAATATCATATTTTTTGTACCACATGATGAAATATATCCAGTAATAGAAAATATCCGCTATGTCTTCCATTAAATGATGTCATAAGATATTATTGTATGTGTTACATATAGAAGAATTATAATATGGGCATATTAAAATAACACATTGACTTGTGATAATATGATTTCTTTTTCAAGTTCAGTTATATATAACATTTTTTATCTTCTTTTTCTTCAGTTCATAATAGTCTACATTGTTTGTACAAAATTTTCAATACATTTTTACTGATTATTTTATATGACAGAGGCTTTAGTTGACATAAGATAAAAAAATTACACAATTAAAGTTTTGAACAGAAATAAAAAACAACAAACGATTGATTTTCCAAACTGCGGGCAAGAGTTTCAGGCATAATGAAACTGGAATGTTGTAAAGAAAGAATGTAACAAACTTCACAATAAAGTCTAAGGTAGATGATGGAAGAAATGGTTTAAGAATGATGGGTTGGGAAGTAGGGTTGTCAGTTCGTCAACATAATAGTAAAAAGATTTAATATGTATAACATATTAGAAATTGCAAAATATTTGTACATACTGTGATGTGTGTTTTTTGTCTTCACAGTAGCTTCACTTCTTAATTGGTTGGGGCATGTAGTGTTATCCTTATCCACCTCTGTCTATATGTCCATCATTGACAATTTCATTGGGTTTTCTCTTTATTTCAGTTTTTCAGTACTGTTGGAGCATACGTGGTCATGAATTCAATTCTGATCTTAATTTCTTTCATGTTTAGTGGATGGTTCTGTCTGTTGGCATTGCATTTCATGAACGTTTCAGTTTATGCATAGGATTTAAATGAATTTGCAATTTGTCCCTTTTGAGATTGGAAGGTTTTTCTTCCTTTATACCTAGATATAGTATGTTTTATTGTCCAGTATGCATAACAATTGTCAACATTTTCTGTTCTATAATTTTTAAATGATTGCTGTAAGAGAAAGTGTTTTTTTTTCTTCCTGTATGCTCAACAGGTGGATATTCCCCTGTATTTTGCTGTGCTGGGCAGAGATCCCCCAGTGGACAAACAGCTGTTGCTAAACACCATTCCACATAAACCTGTACCTGTTGGGCACATCTATTACAAGGTACTCAATAATAAATAATATTGTCACAGTTTGGTGAAAGAAGCTATTCGTTTTATTTAATAATATGATTAGTCATACAACAAATATGAATTGCTGTCAAAGACTTAAGTGGTAATGTATATGCAAGCTAAATGTTCATTTCTGAATGTTATATACTGAAATTTTTCTGAATGCTATGTACATTTAAGTTAAATGTTCATTTGTAAAAGGTTTTTACATGTAAGTTAATGTTTGTTGTCTTTATCAATGCTGTGTACATATTGAATGAATGTTTGTCATTTTGCATGATTTGTACATGTAAGATAAATGTGTCTTTTTGTATGTGGTGTACATGTAATTTAAATGTTTGTGCTTTGTACATGTACATGTAGTTTAATATTTGTGTACTTTTTAATGATATGTACATGTAAGATAAATGTTTGTCATTCTAAATGTTTTGTACTGGACTGAATCACAAACTTTGTGAAAAGTCAAAATTAAGGATTTATCAGCTTCATTTTCTCACGATAAATGTTCTTATAGTGGGGTACCAAGAAAAGCTACTTTAATCAGTTTTACATCAGGTAGACTCAAAATAATTTTAACCTGCCAGAAAAAAAATCAAAATCATATCTTTACAAAGTTGAAACAGCAGTAAGAGCTTTCAGAAATTCATAAAAAGAAAACATTTCATGCTGACTTTAGAGCAGTGGTCCATTCTCCAAGTATTAAGTATAGTATCCAGTGTTCCCCTACTGAGACTCATACCCTGCTCAATTAATAATTAGTGGTCTGATTCTAGTTTGGGATTAAAAGGTCAAAAGAAGAAGAAAGGTAGTTTCCATATGATAAGTTTTTTTTTACTATACTAGGTTCTTTAATTGAACTTTATTTAATGCTTGCAATTTTATGTTAGAAAGACAATTATAGAATTCTGAGTCAAAATTTCAAAGGTCAAGATTATGGTAGGTAAAAAGAACCCCACGTGATTTCCAGACAGTAAATTCATTTATAAGCAATACACATGAACCAAACTGTTGTGAATTTTCTTCATATGGGGTAAGAAAAATACACATTTTAATTTTGTGAACAATGAGTAAAGGTTACAGCCACTGTGACACAAAATATTGAAAAGGCTTCTGTAAAATAAATGTCATTACACACTTTATAATTGCACTAAACTTTAAAGAGTGGATTTCTTTTATGGGAAAGAAATATGTTATTAATGTTGTGTAATGCAAATTAAAGGTCAAGGTAACAGTGAGCCAAATAAAGACAGTAGGTATATTAAAGCATCACACATTTGGAAGGGTTTATGGTATTATCTTTGCTGGTTGAACTGATTTGTGTTCTGGTTGGCAGGTTTCTTGTTCAATAAACACATTTCTAGTGCTTGTCTTTTTTTTTCAGGGTCGTAACGTGTTATTTTTCTGTGTCGATAGAGGGGTGGATCCAGATATTTTTGAAGCTATTCTGAGGAAATCATCAGCATACCTTCTGACACAGCGAATCCTGGTGAGAGAGATGACAATGGTTCTAACTCAAAATTGCCATTTAGTATAGAATAGTGTTCACCTTCACTACATTGACAGAAAACATCACCATGCAGGGAGAGTTCACTACAATGCTGTAGTCTCTTTCAAAAACTATAAATAAATTGCATTGAGAGTCACATGGATGCTCTGCCTACTATTTCAGTACAATTTGCACAAGAAAGAATTCAGTATGTTCCATGTAGTGATTATTTAGCAACATCAGCCACAATACAGTGGGCCCTTGTCATAAATTGTTCTCCTAATCAGCAGCCTCCTGCTTGGAATTGATGCATTTTTAGTCAAAAGTTCCCCTATAAGATCAAAACCACTCCAACATGTGCAGCAGCTACTGTATTAATGCAAAAACTGTCAAATTTACCCAACACAAGCGACCACATGATGGTGTTTACAGATTGAAACCTCAAAAATATTGGTTGATTCTAAATTTAACAATTTGACGGTTGTTCCAATATAAAACTAATATAATTTTAATCCGTACAAAGAGTTATCTGAATGTCATTAGAGCTAGATGTTCCTCACATAACTACTGTGAAATTTGGAGTCAGAAACATTCATTAAACATCATCAGTATACTGCATGGGCAAATGGAATCAATGGTGATAATTTGAGCCAGATGTTTCTGTCCTGATTTTATTCTCATTGTGGTTTTGTGCCATGATTCATGAATATTTATTATTATTTTAAATAATATTAATATGAAATTCCATAAAATTCCTGTGATATTTAAATGAAAATATTGAATATTTAAAAATTATTTATATCTTTCATATGTAGTTATTACCTCACATCTGTACAATCCCCACTTGAAAGGTCACCTTTGTTAAAGACAGCTGAAGGGTGACTCTGTATGAGAGGGAACACTATA
>QKMX01367203.1:28581-40916 GCA_003401595.1 Venustaconcha ellipsiformis | reverse complement strand
AAAGCTCAAGGTTTGCATCTCCATTGTTAAGGTGGAAGATGCTGGAGACTTTATATAATGCACACTAATCTATAAGGTGTAATATGATTTTTTGACCCACCAAGTTCTGCTAAATGAATCTCATTTATTATAACAGTAATCAGGTTTGATCAAAAATAGAAAGAAATAGGGTCTCCAGAATGGTAACATGTACAAACAATCAGATGTATGATCACCTCCGTAATATGGATGCATATCATTCAAATTCAAACCTGTCCAAGGTCTAGATGACAAAAACCTATATTCCAAATCGGATCAAAATAAGTGGTAACAAGCAAATGTTGATGGACAGACAATGGACTAAAATAACTGAAAACTTGCTGTAATGATCTAAAACTTCTCTCAGTCATCTGTATGTAAATACAAGGATGCCTACTAAATCTGATTTGTTGAAGTGGCTTTTGATTAAATATGCATAGAAAGTTCTTGTTAAAAAAAGTTAGAAAAATTCACCTATGAGTAGACACTGTATCTATATTATTTGTCATCCATAACAAAAGGATACGAGTGCTAGATACAGACATTGTATATTGATGCATAACTATACCTACTTTCCAAAGGAGGATTTCTTTGCCGTAATCTTCTCTTGCTCTTTGCGTGAGTACCCCAAATCTCTGCGTCCCTCAATTGAGCAGTTTTGTGCAGCTGTATGAGGATTCCAGAAGGTTATCTCTCCATTTAAGGTGGAGACTGCCACCTCCTGACCATCTGGTCGAAATGCCACTGATAGCACTAGAAAAAAAGGAATTAATAGTACATGTAAATGTATCAATGCATAATGATGACATTCCATATTTATGATTTTTTCTGTTTACATTTTTATTTGCCCTTTATTTCTAAACAGAAATTTTCCAGGAGTAAAAATAACTAGGACTTGTTCTTCTGCTGGTTACTGTATAAACTTTTCCCTTTTTTGGTAATGTAACAAGTTAAAGTTGCATTCATTAGCCAAGAAATACAAAAATGGGAATATTGGTATGACAAAGATTTTCAGCTCTCCCAATCAAGAATAAGTCAAAAACATAAACTAAATTCAACAAGGGAAATATGAAAAGAGACTCGCACTGTCAAACAGACAAAATAAACTGTAATTGTGCTGGGTTTATTTCCAGTATAATGGTCATCGGCATATACTTGCTTTCATAAACTGAGGCATAATGTTAAGAAAGATAGAGGGTTTTTCATCAGTTTCACGTAAAAATGAGGCAGAAGCTATGAAGAACAAGATTAACAGAAGTGTTAAATGGCTGACATCTGTCTAATAGCAAAGTGCAAGAGAATTTTACCTAAAAATCTAGGTCAGTAGAATACTTTCTTCTGTAAAGATTTCTAGCAAAATCATTGTCACTTTTATGAAAGCAATGATTGTAAGGTTTCTTTCGATAATGTATCTTATGTCAAACCAGATGGTAAATCTGCATCAGTTCTTGAGAAATTCACATGTTTTCAATTATAGCTACTGTGGAAATCTTTAATAGAAGATCAGCATTATTTGAACAAAACTGATAGAAATTTATGCTAAGATGCTCTCTGTCAAATTTGGTTCAATTCTGTTCAGCAGTTTTTGAAACATTTACAGCAGTATATTTAATTGTGGACTGGTACAGCAGTATATTTAAATGTGGATTGGTACAGCAGTATATTTAAATATGGACTGGTACAGCAGTATATTTAATTATGGACAGGTACAGCAGTATATTTAAATGTGGACTGGTACAAGAGTATATTAAATTGTGGACTGGTGTCAATTATATGAATATGAACAGAGTACAATACACAATATTCATGATAAAGGCACTTTGTTACAGGTATTCTTTCAGAGATGAGGGACAAACAAATGATACAAGCTTTTCCACACAAAAAAATGTACCCAGGATTTCTCCTTCCAAGTATGCTTAAAATAGGTCAGATAGAAAAGATGCAAGTAAATGTTGAAGGATGATGGATGTAGCATGCTGGATGCAGCATTATACCTTAAGTTCACATGATATAATGGTCAGGTGAGCTAAAAGCAATACAAAATTCTTCATAACTGTTGTTGTCAAGACCTGGAGAATCTTAGTTCGAAGCAACATTTATATTCTTCAAATTTAATTCCTGCATGGAACATTGGTTCTTGATTCTAATCTTTACCATCTGAGTTGAGAACAATGGTTTCTTTTGACCCTTTGTTCTCGAAAATATCCCAGATTTTGACAGTCTTGTCCCAGGAACCACTGGCCAGCAGGGCCTGACTAGGACTGAAACTCAGACTGCTGATGGGGGCCTCATGACCTGCCAGAATCTGAAGGAAAACATGCATATTTAACATATTAGCTATTGAACAGCAGCAACAACCGAGAAAACTAATTAAAACACCAGGAATATTTAGTTTGTTTGGATATCGTTTTCTGGATAACCAAGACAAAAAATGCATTTTTTTCAATTATTATATACCTGTCCTATGCAAATTCATTTATTGCAATTAAAGCAGTGAATGATACATGCCAAAAGCTGCTTTCAAGAACTTCAAAACTGTACTGTTCAATAAACCTCCCTGTTATACTAACATAAACTTTAGATTCTAATTATTGTTCAATGAGCACCAAATTTAAATATTTTCAAAAACAATCTTCCCTCATCTAAGAGCACAACTGTATGAGATAGGCTTGGAATGGTTGCATCAGAAACTGCCTTTTCTGTCAGTCATCTAGACCTTAGATTATTTGATTGCTCGAAAGAAACAGAGCTCTTTCTTAATCCAAACAGATAGGCTTCTTCCCTACCCCAGGTGAAAGCAATCCACAACATCTAGTAACAGTACATGATGGAAAATTTTGCATGGAAATAAAAGGTAACAGACCAAAGGATACACTGACAGCATCGTAACATAATAAGCCCTGCCAATTGTTAGCATATAAATGGAATTATTTCTGATATACATTCAGAATTTTTGTCCAATATCCTTTTGCCTTTCTTGTCATGTGTTTATATATGTTACATATTTATATATGTTGTATGTGCATAAGAACCTAATTAAGACACAAATCATGTGATAAACTGAAATTTATTTAGAAGAATATTGGTAGTGAAATGCTCAATGAATGCTGACTAGAATCCCTGGAGATTTATGTAAACCAATCAATCAATGACAGCTAGAATACCTTGAGATTTATATTTAATTCCTCTTACCTCCAGGAGTCTTCCTGTTTGCACAGACCAGACAAATATTTCAAAGACATCTCTTCCTCCTGCACAAACAATTTCCCCACTGTTATCTACAGCTAGACAGGAAAATTGTACAGGCCTTGGGGATGTAAATGTCCGGAAGTTTCTATACCTGTATTGAGAAATCAAACAGAAAACATGTAATATTTAAATATTACCAACAGGCACAACCACATGTTGTTTAATTAAATAATAAGGAGTACAGTACAAGATATTCATGAAAATGGCAATTTGTTACATGTATTCTTTCAGAGATTAGGAACAAACAAATAATAAAAGTTTTTCAAAAAAAGAAATGTATCCAAATGAACCTTATTTTTTGTACTCTGTAATGTTTCATATTCCATCAGGCTATAAAAATAATTAAAGGTATCTAAATTTGTTTCAGACACAGAATTTGTATTTTTTTCAGATCTTAATTTTCATATATCAAAGGTTCTACTCTGAAGATTTATGTTTACAAAAGTTATCAAAAATACTGATGTATGATTTAGTTATGTGAAATGACTGATGTACACATTACTTGCTGAGTATATTTCTTTTATTCCCAAATAACCATTTGTTGCCTCAATGAAAAACCTACCTTAAATATGTTAACTTCATATAAATGTTAACTGAAGCATCCAATAATGAAACAGTGATCAAGAAATATCGCAAAAGATCACCTTTTATAATCCTGCCAAAATTATTCTAATCATCTTATTAGGAAAGGGCAACTGTGTTGTTAACTGAAAATCTATTCTCATTCATTGAATGGTTCTTCTTTGTCTTTTTATCAGCAAGAAAATAAAATGTTTGATGCATTTTCATCATTACTGTTAGTCACTGACTCAGAGAATTTAAGATCTTTGACTGTTCTTGCTTGGAGATCTCTCCATTATTACATTTTTTTAAACCCCTGACAAAGGGAGACTTTTTTCTGACACCACCTAAATGCAATGAATGACCAAAAAAGCAGAAGACTGGACTAGGACAGCCTAGAAGAGACAATGGTGAAGCTTGCCATTTGTCTTTTCCTGCAGTTGCTGAGATAGCCATACAAAAACACAATGATAAACTGCAAAAATCAAACAAAGATGCAATAGAAAATGACAATGCACCACAAACCACTAGAGAAATGATGCCCAATAATTCTGAAACTTGCGTTGAACATGCAGTAGACAAGCTGGACTACAGCAACTATATCAGAGATATGAACAGTTTCCTGGTACTACAGAGTCACCAGTAAGATAAAAGTACAATACATGAGAGATTAATGACAAAATAAAATTGTTGAGGTGATGACAATGCAGCTGCACTGGAAAACCTTTTAGAAAAATGATGAATGGTTTGAAAGCTTTGAACTGGGAGTTTTGTAGAACTTTTGAACATTCTCAATTTTTCACTACACAATTTTAATTCACTTTTGTTTATTCATTCCATTTTGGAGTGCAAATTAAAAGCTTCTATATAACAACATTCTGTGTTTATAACATATAAATATTTTACATATTATGTGTCTATGTTCTTCTTTGCCCCTGTTATTTTATTGGCTTCAGTCCTTAAACTACATGGCACATGAGTGGTGTATACTTAGTATGTCAGTACTATTCTGGAGCTAATGGGCTTGTCGAAAACATTCTCTATACTTTATGGATAACCTCATTTTCTCTACTGAGAGCCTTATTAATTTGATCTATTGACATGAATCTGGTTTTCAATCCAGCAAATACTGGAAATGACCAAGTTAAAGGCATATTTAATTAGCTTTTAATACCTTTGCATGCACATGTGGTTCTTGTGACAATGGATTTAATTTAAGAATTAATTTATTCAGGTTTTAAATGCCAATGAAACATAATAGCACCTTTGCACATGTGCACATAAAAAAGAATACAATCGCCAGGTAACTGAACACTAAGAATTACAATGACCTTGTAACCCTTTTCTGTCTCCAAAAACTGAACAAAAAATTCATCTCAATGCTGGCAATTTTGATATTATAGACACAAGTCTGTCTCTGTCTCTTGTAGACATTAAAACACAAAATTCCTAAATTGCAATCAACAATACCAGCTTCCTCTATCTCTCTTTAGTTAACACATTAAAACACAAATATCTAAATCGCAAACAACTATAGCAACCTTTCTGACTTGAATCGTCTTCATACCTTTGCCAACTACAGCACTACAAAAGTATTTTTCTTTAAAAAAAATCACTCGGCATACACATACTTTTACACACTGATATGTTATTGCCTTCTCTTTCTCTCAAATCTCTCTCTGACCTATGTACAAATGTTCATTTATAACATGCTTTTTAGAGTATTTAATAAAACCTTAATTAGGTTGAGCGCAAAATTTTGACAAATCAATGTTAATTTTTTTAATGTTAGTTTTATTAGGTTGCCAAACATTGCATCACATAAAGCTTGTTCAGGTTTCAACCCTTTATTTTTAATAAATGACCAGTACTCCAAAATGGTATTTTCTACCTTTAATTTTTATTGCTCTGAGAACAATAATTATTTTTTGCATATGAAACAATACATGAAATATGGTATATACTGCAATATAGTATTAAAAAATTCCATAATTTACTTTCTTTAAAAAAAAAGACAAAATTAAATTAGTGTTACAGGTGTACGCTATATAATATATAATATACAAAATGTAATAATGATGGGTTTCCTAAAATGAATTTAATTTTTAAACATGAAGCTTTTAAACAACTGATCTTTGGAATTTGAATAATTAGTTATTAAGTAAAAATAAATAATGTAATTAAAATCCTTATTAACAGGTACTAAGTTGATCCTCTCACCTGTTGAGATCAAAGGCCCTGACAGTGCCATCTAATGAGGACGAGAAAATCACCTGTCCATTTTGATTGAATGTCACACCAGTGATACCTCCCAGATGTTCATTAAAGGTCACAAAGCAGAAGCCACTGTTTGTGTTCCATGCTTTTACCTGAATTGCAAATAGAAAATTCATGTTTTTGTGAATTATATTTCTCCAATATTACTTAGATGATCATATGAACTTTATGAAAATTAGTGTTTGCTACCTTAAAAAAAACCCTGCCCATATCTAGAAGGATTAATGACAATCTTGGCTTCTTCATCAGTCTGGGTACATCCAAAACGAAATTGAGCTGATTGTCCATCTTAGCTCAGTCCCATCAGAGAAGAGCAATCAGAACTATGTTCTATCGTTCAGTTTTAGAACCACTGGAGGGAAGGCATTTGCTCCCATTCCCTCCTAGCTGATTGAAAGTGTGTCAACAGCATTTGGGTATGGGTCCAGGAATGAAGATATGAAGGTAGGTAGTCTGTTGCTTCACCTTATTGTGAATAGGTCTAGCGTTTGTCATTCCCATAGGGTGCAGACTTGATGGAAGATGGATAAATGAAGAGACCACTCAGAATGAAGCAGTTATCCTCTCCATGATGAGTTTACCAGGACATTAAGCCTGCTTGAGATGTGACAATGTTTATACTATATTGGGTACACCAGCCAAACTACTACCATACCATAAAGCAAAGGCCCACATTGTTTGAAGCGGTAAGTCTCTAAGACTAAACTGTCATGATATCATAACTATCTTCCTTTGTAAGCATGGAAAGCATTGAGAATGATCTTCAATAAGTCCAGAAGCAAATGTTTCCATCCAACCTGACAGACTGTGTATTCCATTGTTGGGCTACTAAAAGTATTCGAACAACCACAACCAGCCATTCCCCATCTTGCTATTGAAGCTGGAAGT
This sequence comes from Venustaconcha ellipsiformis, assembly GCA_003401595.1. Lineage (NCBI taxonomy): Eukaryota > Metazoa > Mollusca > Bivalvia > Unionida > Unionidae > Venustaconcha > Venustaconcha ellipsiformis. The sequence goes on along the minus strand of QKMX01367203.1, from coordinate 33,923 downwards.
CTTTAATTTTGGTCAAGAGTGTAATATGGTGATCTGAACAACCACAAATCAGATGCCAATGTGCCAGAAGGATCATATGTAGAAGGTGCATGTAAGGCAACTGTGGTATAATAGGTCTGCTGCTGCACTGAGCAGACTGAGAGGATGAGAAAAAACACCCTCACTGAAATTAAAGTCTTCAGGGATGCCTTTTTAACACACAAATGATACTATTTTTTTGTTTACGAGAACATAAAACATGCTGATATGAGACAGAAACTCCACGCCTAGATGAACAAACTGTTAAGAACTGACAAGATCCAACATTTTAACACATTGAATATCCACCCTAAATAATTTGCGAATGTGGTAGAAGGTTGTTTATACTGAGAACTAAATAAACTTGCTGTTTTTGCAGTATATTGTTAAAGTATGCTGCCATTGCTGCAGAGGATGATGTCTTGAAGTGGAATATGGTTCAGTACAACATCTTCACCTGGACTACTTCTGCCCACTTTATGAGCAAACACTGTCTCCTTCTATATATGTCCTCCTTCATGAGATTGCTGGGGATTTCTATCATAAAGGGATATGATGAAAGTGGTATGGGCTGGATGAATGAAACCCAAGGCCCATGTTCTTATCAAGATTATAAAAGGTCAAAATTCCATTTGCCATTTTTGTGGTGAGCTACCTACTGGTTTTCTTGGCAATATTACCTGGCCTTCTTGGCTTGGTGAAAGACCACATGAGTTGCTGAGCCAAGTCATCATGATGTTTCACAGCAATTCAGATGTAGCATTAAACACTTGTCTGTCTATGTATAACAAAGACATGTAGTGAGCACTAATATCTTTATCTAGGCTAAATACATCCGAATGAAAAATAATGGTAGACTGATTTGTACCAGTGTGGTGAGAAAGTTTAAAATACCAGACTCATTGAAAAAGCCTTCAGATTGTATCCTAGATATGCCTGGCAATTTCTGCAATCATTTTTGATTGTGGTAAAATTCTTTTGGACATATGTTCATCATCATTCATCAACTTTATCAATGTCTACTGAGGCCACAAACTTATACATAGTACTGACTACCAGTGGAGGAGGGCATTCCCCCAAAGGCAAAATATTGTACATTTCTTCGATTTGAAATTGAATTCCATTCTTTCAATGGACTAATTGGACAGTCCACGTTGCCCCCTACACCCTTGACCAGAGGTTTGTCCACCACCTGTATGCTCTGCACCCAGAGGAATACCATTCCATATAATAGTAATGATGCTGAATTGTCACCATGCATAAAAAGGATCCTACCTGTTGGATATGCTAGTTGGGCTGACTGAGGAATGCCAGTACAACCTAGTCATCTGGGATGGGCTCCAAATGTGATCCTGGTTTGAAATGCTGGTAACACATAAATGGTCATTCTTGTTGTTAAGCCAGTAATGACAGTGTGCTAGGGGTATGATACGGTCTCATTTTAACTGTCAGGCAATGAGCTAATCGCCAAATTCATGACTGTGCAGCTGAAAATTTATTGTTCAGAAGGCTGGATAGGTTGTTAAACAGGATGGTATACAGCAGATTAGGTACAACTTGAAGGGTGGTCCAGCCAGCAAAGTCGGAAGTAATTGACTGGCATCAATGGTATGAAGTCCATGCCTGAGTTTGTCCATCAACATTCTAGATGCAAAGTTTGCTGTAGTGTACATAGCATGCATGATTACAGTAGAGCTCAGGTGCAATTGCATGGCATGGCTTTTACTGGATTGATTTGAGGTAATGTAATTGTGTTGGGGGAGGCATCTCAACTCTGCCATCAATTTTTCAATGATTACGAGTTCAGATGAATGCTTAATACATGTTTCAAAGATTTGGAAATTCCCTTTTTGCAGCCATAAAATTGCCTTTTCAAGACACTGGACCAAATGTACAAATGTTTGTGCAATTTTAACATTAACAACCCTGCAGCATCTATTCAGTTTAGGTAAGACAAAACAGAAACTGTCTGCAAGATTATTTGTCAATTTCATCAAACATTTATTGTCACTTCCAATCATAAAATCTATGCATGTATGTATAGTAATAAAATGCATATATATTTTTGAGAAATGTCTTGTCAATTACATGTTTAGTGTTTGTTTCCATAGAAACTGATCTAACTACAATCTTGCTATGATTTTCTAGTGAACAGAATGATTCATTCACATTTTGTTTGGTAAAATGTTAATAATCTTAATCAAAGAGGCCAAAGTGGCAGAAGGTTAATTCATATTTGTGTTCATCCTTGCAAAAATATCTACAAATTTATTAACAATGAATATAAAGTTGTGTGACTCCTACCTTCCCATCATCTCCTCCTGTGGCAATGTGCTGTCCATTTGGAGAGTAAGCAAGACAGTCCATGTTGTTGAAATGCCCCTGTTGCTTCAGAACATAGGTCTCACTCTGCCATTCCCAGACCAGTAGTTGACCTAAACCAGTACAGGCCAGCGCAATCCAGTCCCCTGTGCTGTTGAATGCTATAGAAGTAATACTCTGCTCTGATATGCTGCAAAAAGATGGATTATATTAAACAAGAACATTGCTATAAGCTGTGCCAGCAAAGCCTCATGTCTGACACTAAATTCTGACCCTTGGATAGTGGAATTTTCCTATTGCGTACCAATGCATATTAAGATTTTATTATTTTTCATCATGTGAATCATGTCTTTCATTATACAATCTTAAAAATGGTGGTGAGGATAATGCAGTGGAAACAAATCAGATCTGCACATCTCCAGCCTTGAAATCAATTATAAGTTCCAACATGTAATAGTGGTATAAGTAGTCAAAGTCTATGGTCAATGTTTTCTTTAGTTTTTCTACTTTTATTTAACTAAAAAAACCATGCTACACCAGCATCAGATCCATTGAGAGTACTTTTGTGAATCAGAAAGGCAACCAACATAAAACAAAATATATCACCTAAGTGAGTGGATAAGATTGAAGTCTGGCATTTCATGTAGGAAAAAGGCCCCATCTTCAAATCCTGCAACCAGTATGTGTGTCTGTTTGTGATAGGCAGCAGCAGTCAACCTGGCGTATGATGCACCCTCACCTCTTGCTTCCTTGTAAGAATGTCTGAAAACATCACTCAATATTGAAACTGCCAATTCATTTACCATATACACTTGCATATAATTTCAAACTGCAAAGACCCAAATCCACATAAAGATCATGGTCTATGCAGTTTGTTAGTAGTAAGCAGCAGAACAAACAACACAGACCCTGATCCACAAATACATTATGCAATGGCAGATCAGAGTCTATGTTTTTGCAGTTATCAACAATTACATCATTGTTTTTTTTGGTTTGCACAAGATAATATTTAAAAAAACTAAATTCTTGGATTGGGAATGAGGTGCCAAGCAGGATTTAAGAGGCACAACATAGAAAAAAACACCTATGAAGACAAATCTAATTGACAAATTAGGATACCCATCAAATATTTTGTTTTAATAAATAACCAAAGTTGATGTCCATGAAAATATAAAAAATTCATAGCATTTATGTTCCATTAATTTCAGGGCTCAAGCAAACTAAATAAGACTGACTAAGCTTTGGAGGGTCAGGGATATATTAAATCAGACCAAACTGTCAATACCTCTAATGTACTTTATGACACAATTGATTTGGTTTTGTGTTTTATGGCACAGCAACTTAAGGACATTATTTAGTGCCAAGAAAACTAAAGTAATGAGCCTTGCCCAAATACACACAACAATAGCCGAGCCAGGCTGACTGGATGGTTGGATGCAAATTAACACCTATTCAGTCCGAGTCTGGTATGGTAACCATGGAGTCACAGCAGCTTCTTCATGCACTTTAGGTCAAACTTGTGCAAAACTGCAGCATGCCCCCCACCCACCCAACTTCTGTAACTTTGCTGATACAGTCATCTTCAACCCCATCTTTTCCTTCCTAGACTCCTTTATGAGACCTCAAAATCAACTTTAAAGACAATATGAAATTTAAATATACATACCAACCATGCCATTCAGTGTAATATCTCTACCTTATATAAAAGAGTACTTGTCCTATAGACAATATGCTTCTGGAGCATACTTGTCAAGCTTCTAAAATTTTTAAACTAAAATTAATGAAAGCTACATAAATAGTGGTAACAAAAATTGCTTGTTATATTTGTTATATTTTATCGTTTCACAGAATGTGTTTACTCTACATACAAAAGACATCAAGTCCCTCAGATTAAATTATAGTTTTAAAAGCCAACTACTAAGGAGGCAATCAATTTGATAAACAACATATCTTGGACAAAACCTGCAGGTTTTTCAATGAATAAGCATAGTACAGATGGTAATTATTATATAGCATTGCCCCCCCCTCCCAGTTTAATTCTTACTTAGCTATTCTCTTGTAAAGGATTTTGTCCTCTTCCTTTTGTGTGTCAGCTTCTGAAAATAAAAGCATATTTGCAAAACAAAAAGAACTGCCAATGCCCAATTGTGAAAATCGGTAATCACCAAGAGTCTCTACTTAAGGACCAAAAAGCTGTAATTTAGGACAAAAATCTAATTACCAGTGAAAAAGTTCTAACTTAGGATCAAAATCTGTAATCGTCAGTTAGTACAAAATGTTCAAACTTGGTAAATATCTGTTATCACCAAAGCAAAAAGACCAAAATCTGTAATCACCAGTACAGAAACCTAATTTAGGACCAAAAATCATTAATTTTCAAGATGAAAACTAATAAAATCTGCAATTAGCTAATTTAAAACTAAAATTTGATACATACCCTGGTGTGATCATTAGACCCTTAGATAAGCAAGAGAAATGGCCAATTTATTTTGTGTAGATCTGATATTCAAAATAAAAAAGTACTATTCTCCATACCTCCTATAACGATTATTGACTCATTTGCATATAGTAACAAATTTATTTTTATAAGTCCAGCTTATACTTTATATTTATTACCAAAATGAAAGTTTCTTCTTATGTTCCTAAAATGATTTTCCAATTATGCAAGTGCTATACACTGTAAGCATTTGTCTTGAATTGTAAACTTGCATCTTTTTTTGTTGTCTTAATCTGTTTTTTTGCATAAATAATCTCCTACTGTTTGATTTTCAACAAAAGGTCACATTTAAACAAAAGGTGAGGTGTCTGCAGCAGAATAGGTATATTATGCTCCACAAGACACAAGGCATTCTGCTTTGTCACAGCACTGTGTGACACTGTCATGATACTTCCTTGTGCTTGTTGGTTTGGTGGTGGTGCTTGTTTTCTAGTATGCTTCTGAAGACTTGATGTTTCTATAAATGTCATTCCTTCTAATGTGTCTGATGTTGATGTCTAAACCA
>QKMX01367203.1:16515-28381 GCA_003401595.1 Venustaconcha ellipsiformis | reverse complement strand
GAACAAACAACACAGACCCTGATCTGCTGATGCATTATGTTACTGCAGGTCAGGAACTTTGTTGTTTTGCAGTTTAACTAATCATCATACCAGTATTATCAGAGAAACATTCAATAACATCTATTTGGTTCTGAAGTAACTTTATTATATCAGTGCAATTAGCAACATCATCAATATAAAGTATTGTAAAAATAACACCAATCTCTTCTGAGATAAATATACCTCTGCTGCATTCAAGTTTCAGCTGTGTAATCAAATCATTAATAAAATAAAAAGCAAGATAGGGCTCAAAGCACCCTTGCCTCATACCTAATGTACACTCAAAAGTAAGTAGCTAAACCTTTAAGTGTTCCGACAGACACAGCATTTCAGGTATCTATACATATCTATTAAAATATTAACTATTTTACCATTCGTACCCATGCATGTTAATGATGACCATACTTTATCATGCTGTACTTTATTAAATGCTTTTTTAAGATTGACAAAAAGGCAGTAAAATCTAACCTTACTTTAGATATATAAGCCTGAGTAATAAAGATAGTCACATGTATTTTTGTCCTAAAGGGTGTTTGTGCTTTATCTGTCAGATCACTGTCTTCCTCCTGTACGTGTATACGATTATTCAGTATGTCAGTAAAGATCTTGCATAAAGTATCAAGAAAGGAAATCCCTCTGTAATTATTTGGATCACTTGCTGCTGCATCTATAAATAGGACAGATAATACTCTTCTCCCACTGTTTAGCCAGATTTAAAGATTTTGTCGAATAGTGTTAATGAATAGTAAGATTGCTTTATTCATGCACTGATAAAAATGAGTAAATAAAATATCAGGCCCAAGGGCTTTGTTTTTAAGTAAACTTCTCATAATATCATCATTTGTAACAGGAGTATTATGGCCATCCACCTGTAAGTGCAGTAGTTCTTCACTAACAATATTGTCAGTTTTCTAGCTTGGACACAGGTTTCTTCAAAAAAGATTTCAAGTATTCATACCAGTTTTGGTGGAGATACATTACACTCCATTCTGTTTTTCCTCTTCAAAATATGCCAAAACTGGAGAGTTTCTATTCGCTTGAGTTAATTTATTCATCTGGGATTCTCTAGTGTATCTTTTCTTAAGTGCAATTATTTTTTTCAAAGCTGATTTATGCTCTCTATACAACTGAAGGTTAGAATCTAAAGCATCACAACCAGTAGTTTTAATTATATCTTGTCTTACTGCATTCTTTATCCTACCAAGATGGTTGTTTTGTTTTTATATCAGGCCTGCAAATTTGAACATATATTCTAATATAACAGAGCTAATATTCTGTGTGAGAAGTCAATATATCTGAATGGATCAGTCTTCATGTTTTCATAGACTGCTCTTACAAATGATCATATACAGTCTTCACTAAGATGAAAATATTCTTGGTTATTAGAGATACAAGTCTCAATATTAATTTTCTCTTCATCACGGTATTTTTGATGATCATTAACATTCACTCTTTGGAAGTTGTTACCATCATTTCTCACATGATGACTCAAGTCTAACTGAACAATATATAGGAAAATGTGCTGATTTTTCTCGGTCCCTACTCCAAAGCTGGTGATATCGCTAAATAGTCCAGAAGAACATATATAATCCACTACACTGCAAACGTTATCAGTTATGCATGTGAACTGACTATTTTTATCATCAAAGGGTATTCCGGTCATAATACGAGTACTAAAATATTTGCATAAATCTATTAAAGATAAGCCCAAAATGTTGTACAATTTATCATCTTTTGAATGCCTCTGCATTGAAAAAATTATCAGCATCATTATAAACATTGCATTTATACACAAAGCCAAGAGTACCATCATGGATAAAATGTTCAAAATTCTTAATTCTAGCAGTAAAATCTCCCTATAGAAAAAGATAATTTCAGGACTGACTTTTGGATATACTGTTTGTGAAATAAAGAGTGTGCATTTATAATCTCTACTGAAATACTGTTTCAGAGCAATGTTCCTGATTACTGGAGAATTCATCTGAATAATTTCTTATTTGGTTGGAGAATTTTATACTGTTTGGTAGACAAGGATCTCAAATGGGATGTGCTACTAATCTGCTGAAGGTCTCTACACACACAGAAGCACTGATACTGAAAATCTTGAACATTAACTTAGCTTTCTCAGATGGATTCAGTCTTTAACAGTTAGTATTTGTAATTTTATCAGCTATATTTTCCCCATTTTGTGACAGTCATATGTTAGCCTGCACACTCATTTCTGATGACCTGCTAGCTTTGCTATGTGGTTCTCATTTGAATTGCTCCACACTGGAATTACAGTATTCTAAACTGGATTATCTGTAACTGTTATGCAATAGCTTTATGTGTCTTTCTGGAAGAAAATATCTCATATATCTGAAATTTTGATTTTACTAATATGTTTAATATGTTTCATCTATAAATGACTATTATCAATAAAAAATACCAGTACTCTATTGTGACAGACCAATTTTATTTTTTTTATCATCCATTTTAGACATACTTCATCACTATCTTGATTTCTTTTAAAGTTTTATTATATGCTCAAAGATTTTCATTTTGTCTACACCCTTTTCAAGCCCTTTTTAATCAGAAATGCAATAGGCTGATTCAGTTATTAATTATTAAATGAGATTTTCAGTGTAGATCTAGGTAAAGTGGATAGGATAAATTTAAGTTTAATACACAAGTGAAGTTCCTTAAAGAGACTGCTACCCAATAATGGCAGCAAAAAAATAAATTAAAAAAAAAAAAATCACTGATAGCTTTGCAAAAAGAAAATGCAAAGATAATGTACTGATGCTATAGACAGACCAGTCATGGTTTGACAGCATACCATCATTCTCTTTCCTCTCCTCCTCCTCATCTTTCTCATCATCTGCTTCTTGCAGTTGTCTGTCTTTCTGTGTGTTTGTGTAGGGTTTAAGTCCATTAAGTTCTGTGTCGCATTTCCACACACATACATGACCATTTGCACTAACACTGTAGAGCTGAGAATATGGTTAAAGGAAAAACTCGTTTGAAGTGAGATTTTTATGTTACACTAGAAGGAGACCCATGTTTCACATGATGAGACAAAAGTAAAATCAAAATCCTAATACCTTTTAACTGTTACTTACAGGCAATCCTGTTTCAAAAGAACTGAGTGAAGGTCATGCATAAGTTTTGGAGATGACTCAATTTATGACAGATTTATAAATATTTATAACAATTAACAATAATAAACAATAAACAATAAATTAACAATAATAAACAATATTTATGACAATTTATAAATATTTCTGACAACAGATCATATATTCCCCACCATGTGGTACAGAAATGTATTATCTAGCTCACCTGTACTTGAAATCTTCACTTGAGCACCTCATCCAGTGAGTGTTTAGAGTACACTGATTTAATAATTCCCTTTAGCCATGTGGCCAACACTTGTGGCTTTTTGTCACGAATTCCTGCTGTCAACGATAACAGTTTACATGGATACTGTCCCTGCATCTCAGGTAACATCAGAGAGTATGTACAAGGACTTGCAAATTTGCTTTTCTGCCACACTGATCAAGGAGAGGGAATGAATAGTTATTGTTGATTGACTAGTGACAGCAAGCTGTTCTTAGAAAGGAACCAGGATGTGTCATCAGAATGACTGAACCATCACGTAACTAAATGCAATTCAGATCTAAGGTTACTGTATGAAGCTCACTCACTAAGCATGTTTAACTGAGCTTCAGTGTGTATATGGCAGTTGAGGGGAAAGGAGGAGATAGTAGCTTAAACTTTGATGATTGAGCATTTCAGGACCCAGTTGAGATTCCACTGCATATAATGTGAGTGAGCATGTCTAGATATGTAAGGACTGGACCACAAGTTGGAGATTACCTTGTTACAGCCAAAGTCATCTCTTCCATGAAGTTTGGATGTGTCTGAAATCATGGAACAGTATCCCTTTATTGTGATAGTAGCTAACTTTTCGTCTTCAAAAAGGAGAATGAGAAAGAAATTTGCCATTGGTGAATGGGCACTGAGAGCAATGTGACATCATTGATTGACAATTACTGATCAAATTAAAATTCCTAATTAAATTTACATGATGCTCTTTGAACTAGAAATGTCTATATGGCATGGATGCCACTGCTAAGACATTTTTAAGAAAGCTTGGTTCAATATGCAGCAGCAAAGTTATTGATGAGAAATGAAATTTATGACATTCAGAGGGCATGGGTGGATAGGTAACTATTTTTCCTCTCCACAGAATATGGCTGAACCATGCAAAGGATACATCCAAAGAATTCTGTTCAAAGAAGGCTGCCACTATGCTGTCACTATGACCACCTAGTGAATACACAATCAGATTGGTGTACCTCTGGGCCCCATACACTCTTGTGCTCATATCTTTGCATCCCACACAGAAAGCACTGAAAAAGTGAGAATCATTATTCCAGGATAGATTAAATGCCATTTTAAAATTATGATACTCTATTTAGTATATATATAAAATATTAATGCAGGACAAAACCAATAAAAAATATACTCGTGATTATACAAGAGGTGAAGAATGAATACATAATGATACTTACCCTATTTAATCTACAACAGTCATCAATAGTTATTAGTTCTTTGCTTTATCATTCTTTTGCTTGAGAACTCATCTGACACATTAGTAGCAGGTCAGATAGGTAGTAGGCACATGCATTTATTTATGTCAATAACAAAGAAAAACTAATTACAACACCCACTCACCTTTTAGAAATTAGAAAACACAAGGTGACTAATTAATATGGCTTGAAATATGCCTCCCTGCAAATTCCATACTGATTATTTTATTTCATCAATATGCTCAGCCACTGATAACAGATCTATATAAAAATTACATTCCAGATTTGTTCCTCATCTATAATCCCAGTATACTACCAAATGTTCAATAACCATTTTTATGTAAGCTTTTGATCTTGCTTCACATCTGGTCTTCTTGTACTGAATTTGTTGACAGGACAAAAACAATTTGGCACAGAAATGGCAAGAGCGCAGACCCCAAACTGCATGTGTTATCACCTTGTTAATTTGTGGAAAATTTTGCTTCCTTTTTCACCCACTGAAATAAGTGTCTGTCTGCAACAGTCGTTGTGCATGTGCAGGAGGTACAATGTGAAAGATCTGATTGTCTAAATTCACATACTCAAGACTTGTTCTAGATAAAATTTTCCTGGCGTGAGAAAATTGAACTACTTCATCTGAATGCTACTTCATCTGTTTTGAAAATAATACTATCAGGTTTCCAAATTTAAGAAATTGGAAATGTTTCATAAGCATTCACGCAGTACAAAACAGAGGGCATGGTGAGCAAGATGAGCCCTGCACCTGATCAAATGGAGCAGCCTGAAATGACTTAAACGGCTGAATAAAAATCACTTACAAGAAGCAGGAAGTCTGTTTTAAAAGCATTTTTAAAAAAAAATTATATCAAGGATGAAAATGGCATATGAACAGACGTCCTTATCTACCTGTAATCTTTATATCAGAAATAAAACCAATATGTCAACACATAAAACAGCACCACCTTACAACAGATTCACATTATAAACCTGCAATGACCACCGTCAATTTGATATGTGTATTGATAATCATATCAGAGACTGTGCATTGTGAATCATATCAATACATAGCTGGTGTATTATTTCACCCCTATTACTATCCTAAACTTTTTCATTTAATGAATGTCCTACTGAGACACAAATACTATCAGGCTTGCAGAAATCACCCTAATTAACTAAAATTTCATGAAGCAGATCTGGTCATGGTAGACCTCAGAATATGTTGAGCAAATCAGTAACTTGCCATGTTTCATGATTCCAGGTAAAGCAATATAATACAATAGAGTGTGTTGAGCAAATCAGCCAATTGGCATGTTTCATGATTCGAGTTAAAGCAATATAATACAACAGAAGAAATACCAATCTGGTCTAGAGCTAACTGCAAAAACATTGTTTTCACATGTTAAATGTAGGTCACAATGACCTTATGTGTTATAAGGTTGTTATACTAACAGGGATGCACACAATCACCTAGTTTGATGATTCTGGATGAAACAGTGCTTGGGACTAAAACCAAGGTTGTAAAGAACGAAATAAGGGTCACTGTGACTTACTTTTGCAATGAAGATGTAGTAATTATTGTCATGGAATCATGTGCATGAGAATACCTTTTGTATTATACAGGTATAGGAATGTATATACAAACTGGGTTCATTACTGTGTACATTGTTCCTCGTTTGTATGGTTTTTGCCTATGTGATTTGTTAAATACTGTTCTTATTGCAGCACACACAAAGAGCTGCCAATGGGTGTGTATTGGGGTGGGGGATATTTATCTCAAGCTCTTTGACCATGGATTTGACCATATCCATGGTTTTCTTGGTGATATTTTTCTGCAGATCATCACATTACAGATCAGCCTCATCTGGAGGCTGTTCACATTAAAAAAGCAATCTTCAGCTGTTTAGATTTGTGAAATGTAAAACATTCTTTCTTGCTATTCATTCTGTGATAAAATTGTTTATATATTGAATGTTTTGTGAATTTATTCAAATTTTTCAGAAAGTTGGACTAAATCATGTTGGAGAAGCATAAATAAAGATCTCAGTGAACTACATTTATAACCGGTGTAGTTCTCACCATGACACATCCCTATACCAATTTCATGATTACATGTATAACAGTATTTACACAATATGCATAAAAAAAACCTCAGAGCTAAAGGTAAAATCTTAGCCAAAAATGCTCAATATACATGTTTGTAATAATTTTGTTCCTAGTGTCCTCCCCTGTGGGTTGACGCATGCTTTTATCTGTGCAGCTGCTGTCACCATGGGCATTATAACAGCTTAGGACAACTTCATACAGATGAGCTAATTATTCACCTGTTTATAAAGCTGGGAAAATGTACTCATGAAAACAAAATAAACAAACCCAAGAACTTTGGAAAATTACACTTTTAGCTAAGCCATGAAAAATGATACAAACAGAACTACCTGAATTCACTGTATACTCTATCCTATGGTAAATGAACTTGTCATCTGACGGATATACTGCTAACAGGTAAAAAGTCTGCCCACTTTAAAAGTGAAGAATTATCAAGCTGGTATTTAGGACCCGTCTGTCAGTTTTTATGTTAATTACGTTTCAAAGGTTTGGCTACAAAAAATCATTACACTGGTTTAACAGGAAATGAATGCAAAAAAGATTTGTTACCTAGAATCGGTTGTCCAGTCCAGACAGACAGTCTCATCATAAGCTCCATAGAATTTCTTGTACAGTACAAAAGGATTAAATTCTCGTGTCTTCCCTGGGGCATGATATATGTGCACCTGGTTACTCTTTGTTACTGCAAATTTCCTGAAAGAGAAGGAAAAGATATGTTGTAAAATGTTACATATATAAAGATTGTCTGGGGCATAAATCAGTTTCTGAAACAAAAATGTCTAAGTCTTTTCCAAAAAACAATGTAAAGAAAGATTCATTTTAAATTATGTTTTAATAGAAAGAAGGTCTGAAGTAATAAAAAAATAAACTTATGCAGTTCTCAGAGAATGTTTGTTCAAGAAGTCCATCTCAGGACATGTGTGTTGCAACAGATACTTATCCCATTCATCACGTTATTCAAAACAATCATATATTTACACTCTTACTTAAAAAAAACCTCTGGCATCACACATTCTTACTTACCCTCCCCCAACACCTTACACTCTTATTCATCCCTACACCCAGACAAATTACACTGTATTCCCCCCCCCACTGGCATCTTACACTCTTATGTTAAAAATTCCCAAATGGTATTATACACTCTGCTTAAAAAACAAAACAAACACTGACACCTCACACCGTTACTTACTCACCTGTCCCCACACTTTATAAAAGGCTTCATTTTCGTTTCGTCCTCAACATGCATATACAAATTCTACTATGAAACCCAGATCCAAATCAAACANGGATGAACCAATTATCCAGATTTTTTCTCAAAAAAAAAAATAAATAAATAAATTTTCCAGTTTCTCCTTTTATTCCATAAGTCTGAATTGTAATGGTCAATTTCATAACTTATGACAAAATCATAAGAGTTGGCAGGTCTGCAGTGGTCATTTTCTAAATTTATCTTTCATGCTAAGTGTATAAATGGTTAATGGGCAGGGTCTTAATAGTTTCCAACTTACAACCTAGAGGCCAAGTCCCTTGGGTGTAAGGATCAACCAAGGGTCAATATTAGTTACATGTATAAACGTACATGCTCGGTAAGTGTATACATAAATATAGTGTGGACATCTGGATGGTTTCCAATGTATGACACTGGGGCTAAGTCCCTGAGGTGGTTATTGATCTCTGGGTGAAGATCAGTTGAATGGATAGACGTGCCTTTTCACAACAAGTGTATATATTGTAATCTGATGGAGATCTCCATAGTTTCTATTTTATGACCTGTGGTTAAATCTCTCAACGTAAGAACAGACACATAGGCCCAAGTCAGTTACAAACATGAATTCATCTTTTCATGCACAATAAGTGTATCAACAGCTATAGGGTGGAACCCTCAATGATTTCTAAGATGTAACAAAGGGCAACTACTGTGCAGCCCAAGGATTGATTCATATTAACCCCATGTCTGATATGTGTTGCCACTTGTATCAGTGATCCTGCTCACCAATTCTCACAAGTTGGTAGCTATTTTCAGTTTAGCCAAATCTGTTCTATAATCTGCAAGCTGAAACCCTAGAGACTCTAAAATTTTAAAATCAATGTGCAGATCAACAGACCACACTCAATTATATCACAAGGTATGAAGTCTCAATCTTTAACAGAAAGAGTTGCATGACACTATGAACACACACATGCAGTGTATTTGATAAATCTCCCACCATTTCCACACAAGGCATAGAGATGATCAATTTCTTATGAAAATTTTGGAGGCATATATATTTAGAATAATGTATCAATCAGTAATTAGCTTTCTTGGTGAATTCAAGCTTTAGTAGGCAGAGAAAATTTCACCAAGGGCCTATGATTTTTTTCCACAAATGAATTAAATGGTTATACACTTAGAAAGGCATTTAAAATCCGTGTAAACAATGTAATCCCATTATACTTGATGGCAACCGCTTATAAATTAGAATAAAACAGGCCAACTTAGAACCAAAATGTCTTCCTAGAACTAAGATATGGACTTCGTGACCTAAAAGCAAAAACAACCTTATGTTCTTACAAATGGACAGGTGTAACACTACATACATCTTGCACATTTGTGAACAAGCGTTAACATATTTAACAATATACTTGCATATAGGTTGGGTCCAATTGCAAACAACATTGACCATGATTTGCCATTGCATAATGTACAGGGTCTGTGTTGTTTGTTCTATTAATTACTTCTAACTGCACAGGCCCCGATCTGCTTGGGTGAATTTTGTGAGACAATATACTTATTCCATCTATTTATTTTATAAATAAAAAACTTGTTATGAACACTTTTTGGGGTTGTCCAGTAGTTTGTTTTGAATATATTCCAATGCATCAAACACTTTGTACATCTAGGTATACAATACCCACTGATAATCAATTATCAAAATTAAGACAACTTGTTACAAATACAAGAGTGAATGAATGACATCTTAATGATGAAAATTTTGAGAGTGTTCTTGTACCTTCCATCTGGGCTGAACTTGATGTCATGTACAGGCTTGTGGAAGTGGTAAGTGTGAAGTACTGTTTTGCTGATCAGGCTCACCAGGTATGCCTCACCTTCTGTAAAAGCAAACTTAGAGCATAGAAAAATAGTTTTTATGTAACCTGTACATACAGTACCCCCTCACTAAAAGAAACTTCAATACAAGTCATTCCCTTTAATAAGACCAACATTAGCATGGATCTGATTTTATTATTTTTATTGTTGGTTTTAACACATTATCTACATCATGCCAGGGATATGAAAGCTACCATATTTAGCAGTGTATAGAATGCACATATTATGTTACTCATTTTGTTTTCAATTTTAAATAAGGGGTGTGAGTTTTATACAAGAACTAAACTTAATTTTTTTTATTCCAAGATAATCTGATGGAAGAATGAAGTCGATACTGTTACCTACCTGTGTTATGTTCACTCTTTGTGAAATATTAAACCTGTTGTATGTTGCATTGCAACAAAATTGATTACTAGTAATAACTATATAAAATGAATAAATAATGCTTACAAACATTGATAGTCTTGCTTTATTATTGCTCATGTTAATAAATTAATTTCATTTCACATCACTGAGTAACATTTTGTTCTGTTCCACAACTGGAAATATGTGTACATAATGACTTGTAACTATGTTGTTCTTAAGTTGTGCAAAATACCACACTGCAGTGGAACAAATACATGATTATTGTAGATGTAATGTTGAGCATTCCATAACTGACCTTATTGTATAAAAAATGTGAACAATGACTTTAATCTAAAAAAACTTAAGTACTAACCTTAATTCAGGGTGTGGACAGACAATAAGTAATGACACCAACATGAAATGGCATTTGTCAAATACACCTGTGTATTGCTACATCATACAAATACAGTGGTGAAAATCTCACATTTATCAGTGACTATCAGATGTAATGATAGCAGTTACTGTAAATGTCACTAAACAGCTCAAGCACCCACAGAAACAATTAAAGGGATGGCATCAAATTAACTACCTAAGATAATTTGTTTAAAAATTATGTGATCTTTGTCTTTCTGGAGCCTTATGGCAACATTAAATCTACAATTAGATTTATGACACGATTCCTTTTGGAAATGTTTTTTCATTTTATGACAAAAACCATGTGTCACTGCCTACTCTGTGGCATCATGATGCATTTTGTGGTTCCTGCAGCCGAAATGACATTTTTCATTTAAAGGTTATTTTAAAAAAATTACAATAAATCATGTAATAAATCAATTTCATACTTTTACTAAGTCAACAGTCTATGACGTTTTATGAACAAGTAAAAAAAACCCATCATATTTACTTTCACTTTATACCATTCAGTACAAGGTTAACTGAAAGTTAGAATCCAGGAGTAATACCATGACAAAGCTGGAGTTTGGCACAGGAGTTCCAGTAATGAGGGCTCTTATTTCCTTTGCAATAATGTAAGCCATTAACATGGTTCTCAAGAACCTGAGCTTCAGCATCAAATTTTGGGCGAAATTCTTAAAGGATGCACATTATCTCTGTGTAATGAATCCCTGTAACAACGTTCATTTTCCCCCATGGCACTCAACTTTTCATAATTTATTGTCAATCATGAACCATCTGCAGAATAGTTGCTAACATGTAAAAAAAAATAAATGTGCATTTTCATTTTCCTTCCTATCCTTCTCAAAATGAAGGACTTACAAGTTTATGTCAGGGACTCTCATAAATAAACTGGGGACTCATTCCATGAGTGATGAGTCCAGGACGTCTCATCCTGAAATTCCCTTGAAAGTAGTGGCTATAAACTCTAAATAAAATCAGAGATTTGCTCATTCATTTTTAAAAAATTTTTAGTTTTATGATGCATGAGTGAAAATCTAATACAGGTCAGAACTGTTATACTTGTGATGTTAGAACTATTCCCAATGGCAGTAGGCTGCCATTCTAACAATTTTCAACTATAGCTGGTTACTATTCTAACTATTCTCAATGGTTGTAGGTTGCCATTCTTTAATATTGTGTACAGCAAAAAGGAATTAACAAAGAGATTAAGGTTTCTTATCTATATTTACTTTACAGTGTGACCCTGCTATAACACAGTAGTGGGAGCCATAGAACCCAACTGTGTTATAGACTGAACCGT
>QKMX01367197.1:9778-20260 GCA_003401595.1 Venustaconcha ellipsiformis | reverse complement strand
TTTTTGCTATACCATGGTCAGGTACACATGTGATTTTTGCTATACCATGGTCAGGTACACATGTGATTTTTGCTATGCCATGGTCAAATATATGTGTGGTTCTTGCTATGCCATGGTCAAGTATATATGTGGTTCTTGCCATACCACAGTTCAGTATATATTGTTGCTCAAGCTCTCCTGTAGTTTGAAAACATAATACAGTTAGAAGTTAGGAACCAATTAAATATGTCCTAACAAGATTTGTAAAATGTTACCCGCAAAACAAGTATTTTTGCACTTTTCAATTTATAAAAAAGAAGAAGGCATAATTGATATTATAATGCTGAATTTTTCAGTCCAACTTTTCCATCAATTTATCATAGTTTACCTACATGTTCTCCATCAATCTATCACAGTTTAGTTACATGAGGTCAGTTACTAAGCAGCCAAGCTTGTCAGAGGTCCTGACATTTAAGTTTGGTCATATGTACACAATACTGTGAAACAGAAAAACTGGGTAGTTTCTGACAATAACAGTTTGACTTTGTTTCCCCCACTAATGTTTTGTCAGAACTAGTGGTTGGGTGGTGCAGTCAAGGATACATTACAAGTGTGCTGAGAAGTGAAACTGAGAAAAATTTGAGGATGACTGTCATTTTAATGGGGGAGGAGTGAAGTAGTTTAAGTTTATGGTGCTAATTACTAAGTAGCCTTACATGTCCAGACCTTCAAGTCTAATGGTATGTGCATCTGACTGAAACAGATGTACTAGCAGTGGCAAGAGTTAGACTTTGCACCCCCTTCCATTACATGAACAAGCCCTGCTTTTATGTTTGTATGTTTGTTTGTGGATTTTCAATGTAACTTTAATAATTTTAGTCATATTACAAGAATGTCTGCAGAGTGGGTACTCTGGCCATCGTTATGTATATTTTAATTTACACTGTGTGCTTAACTTTTGTCCATGATTGTAAGTTGTAAACAGACTGTTTACACAGCCAACTTTTGTCCATTATTATGAGTTGTAAATATAATGTCAACATAACATCTGAGTCTGGAACATTCTACATAGTCTTGTTTACTATCAGACTTGATTTTCCATTGGATTAATTCAGATCTAGGTCAGGTGAAAATACGTACCCCAGCAATGTATTCCATAATATAGTCTAATCAACTAATTATCTTGTATATTCCTCAATAGTAAAACTTGTTAAATGTGTTCATATTTACTATGGAATAACCCCAATCTCCTTCATAGGTAAACACAATTCATTCAATATGCTGTTGTAAAAACACTCTGAAATTCATCTCTCATAATCTTCTTCACCCTTATTTTCTTAGTGTAAAAATGAGAAAGTTTTTAGATGAGTTTTCACATTCTTCTTTGTACGTGTAGTCTATACTTGAATGAAAGACTATCTGGCACTCAGAAAAAGTCGGGGAACTGCTACCATTAATGAAACATGTGAAGCAGCCAAAGGTTAATTACCTAAAACTATTCCAACTGTAGTCCCTTGTTATAAAACCCCTCAGTATAACACTTGTCTCCGTCACAACATGGGTAGGGCCATGAATTCCAGTTAATTGTTGAATCATGTTTTATCATTACTACATGTATTATTTCACTTAATTTTAGTCCTTTGCCAAAGAGAATCAATCATAATATGAGTTCACATCATTGAATACCCTTGTTTACTATGTACTATTATGGTGGACAGCATAGCTATTACATCCTTCAGAAAAATGTTCCCTCACTTATAACATGGGTGTATGGTTTCCAAGAATGTGTTATAAAGAAGATGCACTGTCCTAATGACTCTAAATGACATCCCATAATTCCCATGATTTCTGTTTTGTCTCACCTAAATCAGGCAATGGTGAGAGGTGTAACATCTTATGATGTGACATAATTCCCATAATTCCAGACTTCTCTTTTGTCTCACATATATGAGTCAATTGTGAGACATGTATCACATAACCCTTATGATGTGATATCTCATAATTGCCATGATTTACTTTTGTCTCACAATCATCAGCCAATGGTGAGACATGTCATATAACTCTTATGGTGCAACATCACATAATTTCCATGATTTCCTTTTGTCTCACAAATAACAGCCAATGGTGAGACATATATCAGGTAACCTTTAAAGTGCAACATCCCATAATTTCCATGATTTCCTTTTAATTATGCCTACATCAGACAATGGTGAGACATGTATTGCATTACCCTTATGGTGTGCCATCCCATACTTTCCATGATTTTCCTTTCTTTTCTCATCTACACCAGCCAATGGAAAGATGTGTATAATGAAAGGGGACAATATTAATGTTCTACAGAAGAGTTTCTCTGTGTTGAAGTTTGGCAAGTGAGATGTTCTGTATATATTCATGTATAAGTCAAGTCCAACTGCCAACTGCACAGACCCAGATCTTCCATTGCATAATGCACCAAAGTTCTGGGTTTATGCAGTTTGATAGGAATAATCAGAAGAACAAACAACATAGTTCCTGATCTGCTGGTGCATTGTATGATGGCAGATCAGTGTCCATGTTTTTGGTTGCTCTATGCATAGCAGAAAGAGACAGAGAGCATGTGTCTGTTGAAGGTTCCATGAGGCACCACTGAACTCAGCCTGGATTACAACATACCAAAATCATACAGGGAGCATTTGCAAAGAATCTGCGAGCGAGTGGTAGTAATATCATAGAGGACTTTAAAATGGATGAAAATTCTTCTTTATAGTAAAGTTTTTTTTTAGACACTAGTATTTTGAGATCATCCTTCCTTCTGTCTGTGATAAAAACTATCCTCAACCTTTACACAGATTGCAATCCATTTCATATGCAAATAAACACTGTCAAAAGTTCACAATATTTGCTTTTTCTTCAAATAGTTTTAAAATAAATGCGAAAAATGATGAAGTGAGTTTTTTTTAAAGTCATTATTGCAGCAGTGAAAAAAAGTCTTTCAACATCTTGAACATGCCAATGAAATTGATAAACAGTGGTGAATTGTTTGAATTTCAAATCAATAATCATGATTATGTTATTGAAAGGTTTTAAAAAAACTGAAAATACAGTTCACCAGTAATTACCTTCCTTTATAACTCAATTTCTTCATAGCTTGAAGATGTTTTGTTCCCTGTATATACCTAGCTACAATCTGGTACTTTTATTCTGTATGTACCTATCTACAACCTCGTACATTTCTTCTGTATGTATGTGAGTTTAAAGAAATTTAAATTTAGACTTCTTTGAGAGATTTTAATGAAAAAAAGAAATTAGTGCAAAAAAAAATTATTTGTATGACATTGGTGTTAAATAATTTTATTGCTAAAAGATAAAATGTATTTATCAGTTGAACAAAAAATTGAAAATTGAAAAAGATCCATGATATTAAATACCTAAAGCCAAATAATACTCAAGGACTGTGACCTATGAAGTATTTATTAGTTAGGTTGCCCTAATAACAAGATAATGATGAGAGAGTGATGTGACTAAGTAACTTTCCTCACTTAAATCCAAGTTATGCATGAGTCCTGACATGACCCCTCTCCCCACAAACCCCATACCAGATTTCTCCAAGTCCTGTTGCAATGGGTGAGTGGCAAAGCTGTAGGCATGGATGCACTGGGAGCTGTATCTACAGACCAGCACACATGTGGCACAAGACACATGGTCACTTCATCAGTCTGAAGCAGCAGTTGAGACTGACAGCCCATGGGTGACAGAAGATCCCTTTTTAGGATCCCAAATGTCACCTTTGTAGCATGAGGAAGGGGCTAGAAGAGGTGCCCTAAACATTACCTGCCTGGTCAGCATACCAAGGCTGATGGAACCTTACTGGTCCAAAATAAAAATTGTAACAAGAAGACAAAGGTAACCATTGGTGCCTGGAATAAGTGAAAACTAATGGATTATAATTCAGCAGGTTGAACAAAGAGAAGAACAGCTTTAATTAGTAGAGTACTGGCCAAATTCAATGTCTAGATTGCAGCCCTGAGTGAAACTTGCCTAGCTAATGAAGGACAACTTACTGAAATAGGAGCTAACTAAACCTTGTTTTAGGCTGACTATAGTAAACAAAAATAATGTGACACTGGTGTTGGGTTTGTTATCAAAACAGTTAGTCAGCTCACAAATCTCTTAAATAGCATGAATTATAGATTACCGGTAATGCAAATGAGACTTCCATTGCCTGGAAAAAGACATAACTATCAGCAGCACCAATACACCCACGATGACCAGCGAGATCAAGACCAAATTTTATGAAGACTTGGAATCTCTTATCACACAAGTGAAGGCAGACAAACTCAGATATGACTAGGCATGATCACCATAACTGGCTTTGGTAAATGCAACAACAATGGTCTTTGCCTATTGAGGAAATATGCAGAACATGATCTCCTAATCACCAAAACACCTCCTGCCAAACTGCAACAAGTCATCTTGGATGCACCCATGCTCCAAGCACTGGCCTCCCAATGACATTGTTATTGTCAGGAGGAGACACACGCAGAATGTTCAAGTGATGAAGGCCATGAAAAGTGCAGAATGCTTGAATAATCACATGCTCATAGTCTCCCACCTCAGTATCCTGATTCAACCAAGCAGACAAACACAAGACAAAGAAGCAAAATGAAAGCTGAATATCTCCAAGTTGAAACAGGCAAACATGAAACTACTGTTTGTTGAAGAACAATACTGCCAACTAGAAAAACAGAAACTGATGCTAACTCCAGGAACACTGAGGAAAACTGGGCATCCCTCAAAGACTGTGTAGTTGGCTGCATCTGAAAACCTTGGTCACACCAGCTTGTATAGCTGACACTACTTCATCATCTAAGAACACTGCCTTCAAACAAATCAAGAGGACTGTCCAATGCAAACTCAATGAGCTGCAAGACCAATGGCTAAGCAGCATAACACATGAGATTCAGTCCTATGCAGACAGGAATGGCATTATAAAAACTTTTATATGGCTCTGAAGAAAATCTACAGGCTACAGTAATCATGAACATCTTCAATACTCAGTGCTGATAGCACTATACTTCTCACTAACAAAGAATAGATACTATACAGATTGGAAGATCACATCAGCAACTTCTTCAATCAATAATCATCCATCATCGAGGAGGTAATTGATTGACTGACCAAATTGGAAATCAACATATCTCTTGCTGACAAAAACTAAACAAGTAACTGATATACTGTCAAATGGCAAAGCACCTGAAGCTGATGCTATACAAAAAGAAATTTACAAAGCCAAATGTTTGTACATTGTACAGAAGCTGACTGAACTTTTCCATTCAATGTGGACTCAAGGAACTATAGCCCAGGAGTACAAGAATGTATCTGTCATCCACTTGCATAAATGGAAAGGCAACATTTAATCCTGCAACAAACGTTTGGGCATCTCTCTACCACCAAAAAGCCTGCAAAATCCTTGCCTGAATTCTGCTGAATTACCTTCTGCATCACACTGATGAAAGGTTACACCAGAGAGTCAGTGTGGTTTCAGGAGAGGATGCGTGATGAAAGCCATGGTGTATGCAGCTTGTCAATTCTGCAATGAAATGCCAGGAACTAAGGGCTGCCTGAGGAAACTGATGGGGATAAGATATCAGGACACATAACCCCTGACATGACCCCTCTCCCCACAAACCCCATACCAGATACCTCCAAACACACATGGGCAGGCATTTCAAGCATCCACACTCTGCTGATGAAATTGCAGTGCAGGCCATATCTACAGGATTTCAGATGACCAATTATCAAAGAAGATCTTCTACTGCAAGCTGAAGGAAGGAAAGCATTGCAGACTTAAGAATTTAAGAATAAAAATCTTTTTTCAAGGTTCTGTGAAGCAATTAACTTTTGTGCATATTACTGATACCTAAATTCATGGATTGGAGAAGGACTCCTAATATTTCCAAAACAAGATCATTATTTTATTTGTTCTTTTCTGTTTCTGGTTTGTAGCAAGGAAGAAAAACATGAAAATGATATTCCACAAAACATAATGAATTCTCTGTATTTGTTTTCAGGACATACAGAAAAAGTGAATATTCATCAAAAACAAACCTTATTATCTAATGTCTCTTTCAGCTGGATTTTCTGTGATTTTGGAACATATCGGGTCTTGAAGCTAATGTTGAGTTCCTTCAGTTGTTTGTCCAGTTTGTCCAGCTTCTTGTACAGCAGTGGCAGATCTGTTGACTCCTCTAATGTCAGACCTGATTTAAAAGTTTGTTTAAATTATTTTTTTTATATGAAATGAAACAATGTTTCATAATAAGTTGCTCAATATGTGCCTTAATTGACCCTTGTTTTTCAGCATGCTGTAATCAATTCTTCCATAGAACTCTCAGAAAGTTTTCATATTTACACCTTTTTTTTAATATAGCCTGTTGGCTGCCATCTTTATTTCAGTCACTGTGAAATTTGTCAGCATATAGACACCAGTTATTAAGCCTAGCTGTTCTTTAAGTGACAGCTAATAAGTTATAAAAAAATAACAACACAAATTTATGCAAGTGGAATTTTATCAAGAGCAGCGAATACTGATAAATCATATCTCTATTTCATAAAATAAAAATAAACAACGATTTCAGTAAAAAATATATGAACAAAATATACACGAGTCAAAAGGCATAGTTTTCTTTTTGCTAACATAGTGTACATTATCTACATGCAACCCATGGACAACCTAGTAACTGACAAGGCAACTGACCAATCAGCACGGAACATAATTAGGTCATACAGAGTGTAGATTATAAAATGAACAAAACTTGATGAGTTGGACATTTTTCCTGATCTGGAACTGTGTTAGAAGTGTGCTTCGCAATTACAGATGAGCAGCTTCAGGACTGATTCATAGCACCTGAAACACAGATTTTTTTATTGCCCAGATATTCTAAAGAACATTATCACTTCAAAGCTCTTGTTTTTCTTTAATTTATAAATTTATTTTAAGAAATGTAATACTAAATGGCACTGCAAAGGCCGACACACAACTGATGTCTCATGACTAATGATACTCCTTTTTGTCCAAAAATATGTTGCTTTCTCGTATCGAAGGCATATCAATCTACTTCTGAACTGAAATGTATTTTGGGGAGACTCGTACTCTTAAAGTTTTTATTTTGTGCATTTGATTACGTGTTATTTGTTTATCCTGTAACTTTGTAACAATACTTGTAATTCACACTATCTTTAATAAAGTAAATTTTACTACATGCCCAAACAAGGAAAGGAGTAATACTTATGACCCAGTACAATTACAAACGCTCAATCTATACTTCTCCTAATCTATGAAATTGAAGGCAATCTTGAGTAATGAAAACAACAGACTTCAAAGATATTACCTACTTTTGATAAATAATGACTTTCACATATTTAAGATAATTATAAATATGTACTGTTATAAGTTTATTAATAAGGTACAATAGGCATGTACACAAAAAAACAGACACACTATACTGATGAAATTACTAGTTTTATATAATGATTTTTTTGCAATTTTGAATGTTAATGTAGCTGTAGACTGATGAGTGAGGCTTGCAAAGCAAACTTGCAATTTGGACAATCTGATATGATGATATATATTAGAAAATAAATTTATGGTACCACAGAAGATATATCTCAATAACGTTTTATGTGTATTTGCAGTCCGTGATAACACTGTCTGATATAAATGTAGTTTATACATGCCATAGTAGATCTGGATCTATGAAGCCTGCAGCTGGATCTACATTAAACATGATTATATATGGTAATATTTACAAATGTCTCTATGGTGAAGCAATACTGGTTGTGGAAGATCTTGCTACAAGCTTTTATAGTAAGTCTTATGAAAAAAGTAAGTTTTCTTTGAAATCATTCTATAAAACAACAAATTAGGGAAGAGAATACTACATAAAGGGACATCAATGTAAATCATATTTATGCATGTAAAATATGCCCCCAACTGAAAACAGCATGGACCCATATCTTCAGTCATGTAATATATAGACAGATCCAGGTCTATGCTATGTGCTTAAAATCATAGTATGAAAAGCACTGAACTGATCTACCAGTACATAATGCATATTGGAGTCTAAGCTGTTTTTAGTTGGGCAAAGTTTGTAGCGGAGTCAATATGGATAATAGTTCCAGTCTAACCTGGCATCAGTCTTTTATCTTTCTTCAGCTGGGCATATATTTTTATAGTGGAGTGAATATGAAACTACAGTTTTAAGTCTAACCTAGCAACTGTCTGTTATCTCTTCAGTTAGGTATGCATTGATAGTGGAGTAAATATGAAACTACAGTTTCCAGTCTAACCTGGCAACAGTCTGTTGTCTTTCTTCAGTTCTCTTTTCGGAGGTTCAGTAATCTGCTTCTCTTGTTTCTCCTTCTCAGACCTCTTTCTCCTCAACTCTTCAAGCTGTCTCTGTAAACGCTCATTATCCTTCTTCACAATTGCTATTCTGAAATAGCACATCATCTTGTTAGATAAGAATCAGACTCCCTTAAATCCTTATATTTGCAGGACATTTCTGGCAGTTCAAAGGTTCTGACTGGCATATGCTCTGACCAACTTGACATTGGTCAAAGAATATTTAAAAATATCATTTTATGCAATAATATTTGATTTGCTTATACATGAAGCTATCAAATAAACAGAGTAATAAAGTAACAAATTTTATACAAGTGTACCTTTCTTCCAGCTCATCAGCTCTCTTTCTGTAGTTGCGGATGGTGGAAGGTTCTGATGCCATGGACTTGAGTTTGGCATGTAGAAAGCTCGCCTCACTCTGGGCCTTCTTAATGGCTTCTATTGTGTCTTCATACTCCTTCTTGATTACAGTTAGGATAGGCTGATAGGCTGTGACATATTCTATTATCTAGTAAACACAAGTTTTAAAAATTATGTTTTATGATATACACATTCTGAATTTCATGGTAGGCAATCAAGGTTATATATTAGTGAGGTTTTCTGTAAAACAGGAAAATTGTTATATTCAGGGCTTGCATAAAATACCAAATATACTTTTATTCACATATAAGCCAAATGATTTGGAAATAATAAAAGCCTGGAATAAGGGAGGTTGGCTTATCTGCATGACATGGTCTAAACTGGAAAAGTTTTAAGTTTTCTTGTTGACTACCAGTAAACATTGTTAATGCGGGTTGCTGAAGATGAGATTACAAGTCTATCTTGAACCCCCAGCACATCCTGTACTGAAAACCTACATGGAGATGACCATCCATTCACATGGCAATAACAGGAATTTTCAGACTTATTGTCAACTTATGCGCATGTCATACACTTTTTTAAGTTTTGCCTATTTAGTTTGAGGGATTACATTATTCATGAATGGGCTTATACAAGAGTACATATGGTATCCAGATCTCACAAAGATCATAAATAATATGCTCTTGTGTGTATACTGATGCAAAAATCAAACTAAAGTACTGGATAAAAATGTCAACAACAAGAGTTTAATTTTTTTACCAGCTTTGCTGATTGTCACAGAGAGCTAGTTTTACTTCTTATGCTCTACTACCAGTATCCCTAGGCAAGTTCTGAACACTCCTAGTGTGTATTAAACAAACATCACATGTTAACAACAAAATGTTTAGCAACCCAACTCAACTAACTCGAAGATTTTCAATTTTAGGGTCAAGTGACTTGTAAATGGTGGGAGCTCTATGATAAAGGGCCTTATAGTGTGCAAGTGCAAAATATTACATTGTTGAACAAAATTCAAAACTGAGCATCTAAATACTCTGGAAAAAGGGCAGACAACTGCAACTACAATGTGATTTGAATTATACAACCTAAACTGTGACTTTACCTATGTTGATAAAGTATAATTAATGTTGTACTATACTGTCTCTTGCTGAAAACCATCTTGTGAGTACTGTACTGTATCTTTCCGAAGGCCATCATGTAAGTATGATTAATATCATACTTTACTATATCTTGCTGAAGGCCATCTTGTAAGTATAATTAATGTCATACTGTACTATATCTTGCTGAAAGCCATCTTGTAAGTGTAATTAATGTCCTACTGTACTATATCTTTATGAAATCCATCTTGTAAGTGTAATTAATGTCATATTATAATGTACCCTGTTGAAAGCCATCTTGTAAGTATAATTAATGTCATACTTTACTATATCTTGCTGAAGACCATCTTGTAAGAATAATTAATTTCATACTCTATATCTTTCTGAAAGCCATCTTGTAAGTGTAATTAATGTCATACTATAATGTACATTGTTGAAAGCCATCTTGTAAGTATAATTAATGTCATACTAGACTATGTCTTGCTGAAAGACATCTTATAAATATAATTAATGTCATATTATACTGTACCTTGTTGAAGCCATCTTTTAAGTATAAATAATATTATATTATACTCTACTTTGTTGTAGGCCATCTTGATAGTATAATGTCATACTATTTTGTAGGCCATCTTGTAAGTGTAATTAAAGTCATAATATAATGTA
>QKMX01367169.1:40608-53874 GCA_003401595.1 Venustaconcha ellipsiformis | reverse complement strand
TATGGTGTTATCAAAATTGGAGAGACCTTAAGTTCCTTTATGAGTGAATTTCTTTTTGTTTTATCTCTTGTTTTTTGTTGTTGGATTTTGTAACAACTCCATCAGGCACAGCAGAAGACATGAACGGTCTCTTTTTCAAAGTAGTTACTAGCGTGTGCACACCATGACTGAGACAATCAGACTGAGATATGAAAATGTTAGCAAAAAAGGAAGATTTCTCTGTGCATGGGTGAGAATTTGTTTCCTTACATCTGGTACAGCTGTTGTTGGATTAATATGATATCAAGCCAATGTCCAACTTCATTTTATTCTTCTCTCATCAATAAAATTTTCAATAACACTTCCTTATTTTTTTGAAGAAAACAAAATTTCTCCTATAATGATACATATGGGGGGGGGATATTACCCAAGGAAACTAAATGTATGCCTCAAGTAACATAAACAAAATATGTACCTTCATTCTGAAAAATCAGTTTTATAGTCAATGGTTTATATAAATGTACCATCAAGTTTGCCAAAAACTATATTTCAAATCATGATGAAACTATAGGGTACTAAATTCCAGAAATGATCACTTACCACATGAAAATTCCTGTATTCTGCTTGAATTAACACCTGCTGCATGGAACAATTGATCTCTAAATTCATCTGCCTGAAATAATCAGATAAAAAGTTTTTAAGAAACACAGCAGTTTCCAAAGATAAGCTGAAATGATACAATTCTGGACACTGTGCTACAAGCAAAATGCATGGCCCAAATATACAGACAAAAAAAATCAATAACATTCAATTTTGACTCCAGAAATGTCCTACTTCTTGAGCACATAACTACCAGGTGAAATTGAATGCATTCATATTAACTTCCACATATGAAGTGAATGCGGATACTATGATTACTGAATACAAAATAATGAACAAAATATAAAGTGAAAGAAACTATAAACCAAACAGTATATGGGGATGCAGACAGATGGGTCCATAGACAATCCAACTACTTGATGCCACTTTCTTAAATTCAAAAATATCTGAAGATAAAATGTTCCAAAAAATTATCAAAAAGATTTAAAAACAAATGTAAATAATGCCACCTCACCCTTCTGAGGAAATCCAAAACTGTGGCAATGTGACATTTAAGTAAGATTTCTGGCAAACATTGAAAGTCTTGTAGTTGTTGCCATTCATATCTTCCAAATGTGTATGAATGAAAAAAGTCTTAAAGAAAACAATTGATTACAAGCAATTTGATCTAAAGTGAAAATGCATTTTTTGTTATGGGTTTGATATAATTGTATGCTGAACACAATTATGACTGTAAATTCATTGTAAAAAACTTACAAATTTCATTTACCTGGGGTATTCAATTTTTTAAATCTTTCCATTCTGTCAATGTCATAACAGAAATATATTACATGTCAAAGGAAAAAATAAACCCATAGAATCTGAAGATGTATGAGTTTATCTATTGAGCATGTTGAAAAAAATCCAACCACCATTTAATTTGAACAACACTACAATATAACACGCTTCAATTAGGCCTCAATAGTTCAATGTTTCAACTAAAAGATGACTATTTGAAGCAAAAATTCATCCCATGAACCCAAACATCACACTGGAACGGATAAGGCTTTTATCAATGATGAAACAAATGCGTTTGGAATACTGCTGTAAATTGGTTGAGACTTTGAGGCTTCCACCTGGTATCAACGATTTAGAAGATCAAACTGTGCAATCATTGAAAATCAAAATGGTCAACTGTATAATACTGAAAAAAATGTAATAAATATTGTGAATTTGTTGCTGAAAAATCATGACTGGTCAAATTTTAGGTAAGTGGTCTTCTATATAATACCATTTATAGTATTTAGTAAAAACATAATTGGTCATTTGGTTTAGTACAAAATCTGGCCTTCCACTTTGTCCTTACTGTTTACTCAAGATTATTTAAGGCAATTTGTCGTTTTTTTTTACATGTTTTTACATGTTTAGAATTGTATTTTCTCACCAGCATTGTATTTTCTCACCAGCAATTAATTATTAATTTTTGTAATAAACAAAATGGCAATATGGTATTTTCTACCTTTTTTGCAAACATAAATCTTTTTAGTAGAAATTTTTATGTCCAATAATTTAATGAATTTTTCAAANAATACAAAGTGATATTATGAAAAATTATGATAAATTTAAATAATTATTACTTGATAACTGGATTATGTATGAAAAAATACAAGAAATATGATAAGCAAAACCACTTATCAAAGTTGAAACCCTTCAGATAAAATTTTTATGGATCCACCAGTGAGAACATGATAATTAAATTACTTAGATTAATAACTAATGAAGGGTTCAAGTGATACTTATTTACATATGGTCATATTGAAAAAAAAAACTCCAGAGATGTGCCATTCCTGGTTATTAAATTAATGCAAACATAATCTTCTAAATAATTTTTTACAATATGTTTTAAAAATTTTCATTCGTTTTATTCCTGTGAAAATTTATATTAACTTTTTTTAATATTTTTTGATCAAGTCTGTGATTTTGCTTCAGCAGCAGTTCAACTTTTTTTTGGTTTAAAGTACTAGCATGTGGAACAAAATCTCTTTACCTGCATTACAGTTGCCTCCCTTGACATAATAGTGCCATCATAGCTAATCAATTCTAAGCTTTGTGATTAATTTAATAAAATTATAAATTTAATTACTTATTTAAGTAGTATAGATTTCAACTGCTATAAGGAAGAGGACACTATACCAGAAGGATAAAAGAATTAAAATTCCCTGAAGATAAAAATAGACCTTCATACCGGCTGCATTGTCCCTCCAGCTACAATCACAGCCCGAGCCTCCTGAAGAACAGTGGCAAAGTGGACAGCTGGATTCAGATGAAGAAATTTAATGCTGGACTTACTGAAAAGACCTGAAGAAGAGACAGCAAAATTGTGATATTATTTTAAAAAAAGATCTTTTTAAACAAGAAAACAAGCATAGTGGTTCCTCTACTTTGAGACCCTTCTCAAGAAATAACATGTACCAGATCAGAGACCACCTTGCCTAAAATAGAAATAGCATATATTTTACTATTTTGTTTCCCCTCATAGAGTTTATCACATTCATAAGGGGGTTGCCCCATAATAGAAGGTCACAGTACAATGCATGAGGATACATAAACAGTAATTGCAAATAAAGAACATTTTGGGCAGTGTTGACAACTGAGTTCTCAAGTCTAATAACCAAGCGATTAGAATCAAAACTAATTTTCTCAGTTGTGTACTGCAGTAGAAAAGAACATGATTGGCCAGGATATTATGAACTTGCATATTTTAGAACATCTCTATCCAAATAGCAAGCAAAACTAAATTACTGTTGAAAAGCTTGCAGATTCAATATAAGGACATTTCTGTTATTAAACACCATACACATCACTACTTATAGGAACTATGAACATGTAGTCATGTTTAAAACAATGATGAAGTCAGATATACAAACTTTCTATGTTATGCAAAAATATATTGAACTTAAGGAAAAATGGCATTCATCCAGTATACATAGAAGTCCAGAGATCTGGATAAATCTGAAATTCTTAGGCCTGTATTATATAATGATTCTCAACATAAGATATAAAATTTAGGAAAAAAATTGCCTCTAATATGCTATAAGTGATATATCCCAATTTCTTGTTTGCTACACAAAGGTTTTATTCTATTTATTATGTAACTGCTGAGGTATTTTTCATTTGGTCATATTGCTTTGTGGCATGGCATGGTGTTATAACAAGCAAGACTTTAACTTAATACATAGATGTCAACCTCCCCACCCCCACCCCGAGAGGCACAAACATAATTATTGCTATTACAAGTGTCGAAAAAGCTGGGCTTAAAAAGTGTAATCAATGAATGACATGCCAGAATTACAATTTACATCAAGTGTGAATAAGATACTCTGTTACAACTAACCTGGTTCTGCAGCTGGTNNAAATTCTTGTCACAAAGGGCAAAATCAATACACATTAGAATCAGAATACAAACACAAAATATACTGAAAAATTATTTATATTCACATTAACTAGTCTACATGTGTAACTTTTGCTGAATGATCGCGATCTGTAATATTGTAATGATCATAGTCACATGCTCAGAGTGCTATAATACTTTATTTTCATTTTTTTCCTTGAAAGTTAGGAAATCGGTGTTGATTTGTCCTTTTTACAGATCTGACATATTCTGAAGTTTCAAAAGATCAATCTGCTCTAACATTTTACATCAGATAACATTCACAATTCACACTGTAAAGCATTTCACTCAATATCTGGTACCTAGCTTATCAATGAAAGGATTCTGTGATGCAAAGTTCACATATGAAGAAACCTGTATGTTTTCTTCGAAATAGGTCATATACAGTTGCTATCAATAGCAAATATGGAAAGTACTCTTATGCTATTCTTATGCAGCAGTCACCTTTTTAAGAATATGCTTAAATTTATACGAGTGGAATTAAAGAGATGATAATGAGAATGACAAAAACAATGTTTTATTGCTTTATTTTTATTTTCTTTACTGTTAAGAAAAAAGTATCATCCGTATTCACTTTAGTATGTCATTTGGTGACAAAAACCCATAATGATTATGCCAAAAACGTAATGGTTGGCATGAATGTTAATAGCTCTACAGCAAATTTATTTAATTAAATAACAAAAGATGACTTACTCTGCTTATTGATGACAATTCTGCCATCTTTATCATCATTGGTCAAGGCCTGTAAGAAGCCCTCTATGTGCATCAGGGGAGAACTCATTACAACAGCTTCAAATTCTGGTGAGCCACTATCAATTGGTTTACCTGATATAAAACAAAAGGAAATAATACAATACATGCATCCACAAAACACTACCACCACTATTACTGTGCAACTGTGTGGCAGAGTTCCAAGACTTACAAGAGACATAACTCTAAAATTTTCTTTATAGTGCAAAGCTCAGACCAAAGTTTTCAATTCATTAAGTCCTTCAGAAGATATCACAAGGAAAATAAATGACAAAGTTTGAAATTAAACACAGCCATAATACTGTACAATATTTCTATAAAACAACAAACCAGTTATAATTCACATTTGCCTACTTTTCTTTATGCAAAGCTTCTGACCAAATGTTTGGGGTTTCAAATAAGATCTATAAAAGGAAATGAAAAGAAAAGGAAATGCAAAGTTTCTAAGTATTAAAGTACAGCCCAAAATCAAACTTGGTTGAAATCCATGAAATCCTTCAAAATTATCTAAGTGAAAACAAACTGTGATGGAAATGCAAGAGAGGATCATGGGTAAAAAAGTATGCCCCTTGATTGGTGCATAAATAATGTATTTGCTCATGGAACACCAATGCCCCATCACAATGCCTGAAAACTAGCCAAAATACAAAACTTACTCTTGCCCAACAGAACAGTATGAAATTAATTGCATTCTTTTACAAACAAATTATATTAACTACTGAAATCACAGTATTTTATTGTCAAACATTTTAGAACATTTTTAATTTAAACATTTTAGCAACATGCAATTTTTAATATGTTTTATGTTAGAATATTAGTAACATGCAATTTTAGCATATTTTTAATGTTAACAAAGCAGCGACAAGAAGTTTTAGGAATAATAATTTTTGCTGCATGTTTTAACCTACTTAATGAGAAGTAAAAATGAAGTGAAACAGTTTCTTCTAATAGAGGTATTAATGAACTGCACATATGAATTACTGACAACAATTAGAGATATTAAAACAAGAGGACCTGGACCTGCATGTTAAGCCCGCAATCAAAGAAATGCTGTAAAACATGTGATCTTGATGCCAATGTCATAATGTCGAGTAAGCATATCACCGAATGAATGGTCCTTGCTTCATGATAATTAATTCATCCAAAGTAAATTAAAATATTTTTAACCAAACTTTAATATTTTAAAAGACTGAGTTTGATCCTAAGGTCAATAAGGTGACAATGTGGCGCAGAATGATTTGTTAGATGACTAAACAATGCTACTGCTGTTGCAACAGTGGCTGCCATGTCTCACTTTCATTCTTGTGTTTGATGATTACATAATGCTACTGCTGCTGCAACAGTGGCTGCAATGTCTCACTTTCCTTCTTGTGTTTGATGATTACATAATGCTACTGCTGCTGCAACAGTGGCTGCCATGTCTCACTTTCACTTATATAGGCTTCACAATAAATGTACAGCCCAAAAATCAATTAGTACTTTTTTCTGCAAGTAACAGCCATAATCAGTCTGTTTAGTTGATGGTTTAAACACCTGGTACAAGATGTAACTCACAACACATGGCACAACAGTCTATCTAGGTAAACATAAGCCTTGTTAATATACATGTATACCTCATCACATAATTTTACAGAGAATAAAATGTTAGCAAACTTTGTTTGCTAAAAAATGTAATGCTCACAAAAGTAGTGTGATGTACAGTATTCCACCAATACATCATGTAATTTACAGTACTCTATCAGCTGATACATTGTGATGTACAGTATTCCACTCACTAATACATCATGTAATTTACAGTATGCTGTCAGCTGATACTTAATGTGATGTACAGTATTTCATCAACTAACATGTAAAGTATGGTATTCCATCAACTGAAACATTGTGACGTACCATATTCCATCAACTAATGCACCATGTAATGTAGAGTATTCAATCAGGTGAGATATTATGTGATGTACCAAATTCTATCAGCAATATACATCATGTGATTTACAGTATTGCATCAGCTAATATATAATGTGATGTACAGTATTTCATCAACTAATGCATTTCTGACATACAACATGCCATCCAATACATCATTATGATGTACCATATTCCATCAGCTACATACATATGATTTAGAGTATTCCATCTACTGATGCATCATGTGAGGTACAGTATGTCAGTTGATATATTATGTGATTTTACAATATTCCATCAACTAATGCATTACATGATGTACATTATTCCATTACTTATGCATTACATGAGGTCCTGTATTCCACCAAATACATTTCATGTAATTTTACAATATAACATCAACTGAAACATTACCTGATGTACAATATTCCATCAACTGATACATTATGTGATGTACATTATTCCATCAACTAATGCATTACATGACATACAGTATTCCATTAACTAATGTATTACATGATGTACAGTATTCCGTCAACTATACTTCATGTGAATTTACAATATTCAATCAAAAGATAAATTATATTACGTACAGTATTCCATTAACTAATGCATTACATGATGTAGAGTATTCCATCAGTGCTACTATAAGGCCAAAAAACAAAACATGTTTGTTTCTGGTCGGCTGACTGTTCTCCTTTCTTGGTGCCAACCCAAGCACCCAGTAAAAAAAAATTAAAAACTTCTTTTTAAAATTTTAACCCAGTACTTGAAGCACTTAGAACATGATTTACACTAATCATGTAAAAAAAAACCAACCTATCTACCTACCTACCTACCCTAATTCTACAATCAGTGCAATAGGAAACACAGGTATTGGGGGCCTAAGAACAGCATTACTGTTCTAACAATAATGTGAAAATTATCATATACTTGGAAAAATGTTCTGTAAAATTAATTCTTGTGTAAGTGTTGTTTTCAACTGTATTGACCACAGCTTTGTATCAACTGCTTCAATGTATAGCAAAAAATGCCTGTGTGTAAAAGGAAGTATTTTTATTAAAACAGCTTCCAACTTTGTGAATCGAACTAAAAAGATAGTTCACAAAATTTAACTTCTGCAAGCTTGATCCATAGAACCTAAAAGACCCTGGTCCTTTCCTAATACTTGTTAATTAAATTACCTGCTTATTTCTTTTTTTTGTGAAGGTGCACTAACTAAGAGAAAGGTGAATATATGAGTCACTATCAGGAGCAGTTTGATTATGAGATGACTTTAAAAGACAAGCATTTATAATGACTCCATAAATGTAAGGCCCAAGTTGTTCTGAGGCCACTCACCAGGCTGACGTCTGCCAAATAAACAAATGGCTGAAAAATGCTGTTCATCGCATATGTTATGAAAACAACCACTTCAAGGTTTGGTAGGCATACAGCTCACATTTCCTCATCATAAAAAGGAAAATCTGTTCATAGTGCTATTAAAAACCAATCAACCAATAGTTTTTTATGTTCTTTAATTGCCTATATTTGATGGCACATCAGCATCATTGTACAATACTTGATAGACATTTTTTTATCAACTCAAATTTTGTTGATGCTTTTCGAAGGAATTTTACATATTTAGTGATTCTGGCTCAGTGGTTAGCATGCTGGACTCACTGTCAAAACAGTGCAGGTTCGAATCCTACCATCAGATCAGTCCAGGTAAGCTACCTTGGTGTGTCCCCAGGCATGGCACACACTAGGATGCATTCTT
The DNA here is from genome assembly GCA_003401595.1 of Venustaconcha ellipsiformis. Lineage (NCBI taxonomy): Eukaryota > Metazoa > Mollusca > Bivalvia > Unionida > Unionidae > Venustaconcha > Venustaconcha ellipsiformis. The sequence goes on along the minus strand of QKMX01367169.1, from coordinate 45,454 downwards.
TCAAATTTTGTTAATCAACTTTTGCATACATGCCAACCCTACATGATTTCTAAGTGTAATTATTGGTATGATAAGTGGTAAAAAAGCCTAATTGGGGCATGAAAAGTGTAATCTGTGTATTACTTGCCTGAATTATAGCACATACAAAAATGACACATTTTTACTACTAACCTGGTTCTGTAGCTGGTAAAAATCTCTCATCACAGAGGGCAAAATCCATTTGGATTAGAACCAGAATACAAACACAAAATATATTGAAAAATTATTTATATTTAGCACTCACTTCATCTAGTCTACATGTGTAATTTGTCCTAATGATCATGAACTGCAGTCCTGCAATGATGATGGTAAGATGCTCTGAATGCTGATCGACATTACTCTTATTCTTTGTTTATTGTTTATAAAACGGTGTTGATTTGTCCCTTTTTTCTGATTTGACATGTTTTGAAGTTTGAAGAGATACATCTAGTCTAATAATTTACATCATATAACATACACAACTCACACTGTAAAGCATTAACATCTGGCACCATTATCTTTAAAAATATTGACGGATTCACTAACTAGCATATCAATAAAATGAATCTAGTTCAGATGGAGAAACACATCTATTTCCTTTGAATGGGGTCATATGCAGTTGCTATAAACAACAAATAAGGAATGTAACCATGTTTTTCTTACTCAGCAATCACCTTTTTATGAATATTTTCAAATTTATAAATGAAATTAAAGAGATGATAATAAAAATGACAAAAACAACTTTTTATTGCTTTAATTTTTTTTCTTTTTTTCCACGTAGCAGAAAAGCATAATCCATAAACAGTTAAGTGGGTAATAAGTATGCCATGACAAAGATGTCCCATGCCAACATGATGCAAATAAAGTATTAAATTCTAAGTTATAATGGGCAATAACTCCATCAGAATATGATAAAATTTAATCTGACCCAGATCTGATTACTGTAAAGCTTCATATCACACTGTGTTTCAATCCCATGCATAATATATGAGAAAAAAAATCATTACTGAACAACACACATAATCTTCCATATTTTTATCACTGCAGAGATGCTGCCAGGATTTATAAAAACGGGAGAGCTTTCCCTTGTCACACAAATAATGGGATGAGTAGACCAAAAAGGAGTGGGATGAGGAAATGGGCAAAGTTCAATATTTGCCTAACACTTTCAAAATCCATCACTCTTTCTTCCTGCTCCACTGTTAGATCCCTGTTTAAATCAAAGTCTTTAAGAGATGTCACCTCTAGTTGTGTGAGCGTTAATCTGTTAATTGTTTCTGAGCTTAATCCATTCCTTTTGATTATTTTGAGCTTAATATGTTCCTTACCTGTCTCGTGACCCCCCTCCATCCTATTCCGTTGTTTTAAGATGCATAAATATAAACAGCTATTGTTGCCAGCAGTAACAAGATGGGAAACTTTTTATGGTTATGTTCAATTTTCTACAGCTCACTGGTATTGTTTTTAAGATATTTCTACAGCTCAAAAAAGAAGATTTTTCACTAACATAAACTTAGCCAATTTTTCACTCTCTAGAATCTGTGCTTTACAGACTACTATGCCAGAATTACTATCTATTCTATGTTTGATTTTTAGTCCATTAATGTCATAATCTTCTTGTTCAGTGTCTGAGTGGTATTTTGATCAAATAAATATCTTTATGTAATTTCGTTTTTTGATTCTTATTAATTTTATAATAACTTATATAGAGCTATACTGATCTATAGCACAAAATCATGCCAGGCAAAACTGTTTGAGAAAAGAATTCATATATATCTGACTTGTAATGTACACCATTTTCAGGTTCAAAATCTCTCCTTTAACACTTTCTGAGCTCCAATAATCTGATACACTTAACTTTAAAAATAAAATCCATTCATCACTATCATCAGTATTTGATGAACTAAATCATTATCTATGATCCATGCTGGGAATCAGCCATTTGGGGTTTTCTAAGTATATTATAAATGCACATTTGTAAAACTTCATTGATGCTTTTTCCTGGGCCCTATGTGCTAATCAAAATTAGTTTAACAGCCATTCATGTCAAAACAATATCAGGACCAACACTACAATACCATTACCAGGATGATTGCACTTAAAGAGAGAACAGCTGAATAAAACTTCATTTGTAAAACTTCATTGATGCTTGTTCCAGGCTCCTATGTGCCAATCAAAATTAGTTTAACAACCATTCATGTCAAAACAAAGACCCCAGATGTATCAACAGTTACTAGCACAGACATATCAGGACCAGCACTACAATACCTTTACCAGCATGATTTCACTTCAAGAGTGAACAGCTGAATTAAAAATTTTATACTGCGCAGAGTATATATTCATGTGTGAATTTAAACTAATTTCTGGTAGTTGTTGCACATCACTGGTCTCCTTTCATGTCACTTTTAACTAAATCACTAATAATGTTAACACTGAAGTGTACATCCATGTGTCAAAAACACATTTTTGAAAACAATAACAAAAGTACAAATTACCACGACTATTGAAGCCCATTTCAAAGCAGATAATCATATTACCTGATGTTGTCTGACTAGAAGAGTTTTCTCCCTTTGAACTAATTGACTTCAAGAAATTAGTTACAGAAGATCGGGCTGTTTCTTTTTTTTCTGGTTCTAAAATGTAAAAATAAATAGGTCTATTATTATATGCAAATTTAAATATTTTAAGTTTGACTTTAAACTGAAATTGACTTAAACACTACAAAATTTGGTACAATTAAACCAACTAATAAATGTTAGAAATATCTAATTTCTCTATTGTATTTAATTTTAATAGCTAATATATTGTTACATAAATATAAAATCATATTTGTAGTTTTAAAATTTATATTTGAATCATTATATGCCGTGTTTTATTTCTTCTAGTCACTTGAATATATGGAAGACTTAATTTTTTAATGTGTACATTGACATAAAATATCCATCACTTCTTCATTTGTTCCCATATACAGTATTCCCTCACTATAAGGCACCTCCACAAAAAAATTAAGTGAGCTATCAGAGCTCTATTTTCTAAACATATAAAATATGTAAAGATATGCGGAAGATCAAGCCTTTATGCAATCAAATGTATGGTTCCCATAAGCAGCATTATGAGTACTGAATCTACAACAGCAAAGGAATAATTCTGCATGACATTACGGTGTTTTTTATGAGAGAAATATTTAATCAACCCTTACCTGAAGATTTAACTTCATTTTGATATCTTTCTGTAAAACCATGAAGCTGCAAAAGAAAACAGAATCCATAACTCTGTTTTTGCAATACATGTACCTAGAAAACTTTGAGGAAATGTAATTCAGAGTTTGAAAAACAATCTTACATTAGCATCCAAGAAAATATGTTAAAAATTTTAAAATTTGTCAAATGTCTGGAGGCATGATATATATGATGTACTAAATGGAACTTTAATTCATTATTTTGATGATAAAATCATCTCACTTAATTTATTTTCACCAGTCAATCTTTGCATGAATAAACTGCTGTCATTACAAGTTGAAGATCTCAAAATTACAATTTACGCTTGTATTTCGTCTTCAAACTATCAATTAAAATATTCTTTACTTCATCCTGAATATACACTATCTCAGTTTTTCCATCTGATATGTCTGATTTAAAACTCTAATACAAGATCTATGGTTAAATATTTAATGAAAATGTATGCAGTTTATTACACAAAGGAGTCGTCAACTAAAAATACTCAAGTCTTCTGCAATCAGAAAATATAATTAATTACTAGGCTGTTTTGTGTCACTAAAAAGCACAAGTGCTAAGTTAAAACACACCTTTCTAGAAATCTGGCTTCCTTTGCAGAATCTCAGAACCTTGAACAGATTTATATTATCCAGCTGGGACCGAAACAGGAAATCATTGATGGTGCATAATGAGGCAACTGCAAGAAAATTTAACTACAAACTGTATAATGACAATTAACAGGTTATAGATGAACCCGATATGCTGCACTCATAAATTCACATACAAGCTGAAGTTATTTCTCTTCTAAGGTCAAAAATTATAATCAATTGTGGCAGCCATATTGGAGTTCAGATTGACACCATCTTCTTTCAACTAAATATCATAAGTCCTCAATTTGACTTTACAAGGAATGGCAAAATTTTCAAAATGGCTGCCATGACTGCCATACCGTCAGCATTTTTATTTAATACAAAGTAGACATCATAAGAAATCCTGTGCTGAAACTGCCATGTTGACATGATTTTCCATTTTGGATAAACAGCAATAAGATTGTCATGATGGCAGCTGTGATCTCCACATTGGTTATCAGATTTAACCAGTTTTATTCAGGACAAATTGGTGCAAAGAAAGACTTATGAAGAACCTTTCTTATATGTTTAAACAAAAAGCCCTTAAAATATTCCTTCCTGCTGAATAGAAAAAAATGATTTTTTAAACTTCCATTGTGTTTAGTTTGTGCCCAAACATCAGTGTAATATATTTAATGCAGTCATTGTAAATGACACCCAGTGCATAGGATTCTACATTGAAATTGCCCCCCATATGAACCAATGCAAATGCATGTGAATTAGGCTGGGCTTTTTCAGCACTAATGGTCATAGATTCAGTATTTACCAGAATTTTTCATTGATCTAGTTTATTTACAGCGTATTAACAACTATTTCTCTCAAAAATCCCCCAAACATAATATGAGACATTTAATTAGAACTTGCAAATTTCACAATATGTATTCTATCTTTACGGCTATAATCACCACTTCCCATGATATAATGAGCTACTGTACTTCATGTATTTTTTTCGTACCTTTTAATTTTTTGTACACAATCCAGTTA
>QKMX01367164.1:5767-17701 GCA_003401595.1 Venustaconcha ellipsiformis | reverse complement strand
CACACACACACACACACACACACACACACACAAACATGTGTGTTAAATTAGTACCTGAAATAATAGATACCTGTTTAATTACAAACACAATTATGAACCAGGATCTTAATAGAAGAAATCTCTAGAAGGATTCTAGGATTGCATCTTAATCTAAAATGCTCATAAGTACAGCAATATGATTGGTTGTTATTGACTACAATTATAAAATCTTGACATAAAGAATTTCCTGGAGAAGAAACTTACCTATTGTAGTAGGTATAACTTACCTATTGTAGTACATGTAGTTATAACTTACTTATTGTAGTAGGTATAACTTACCTATTGTAGTAGGTATAAGTTACCTATTCTTTAAAGTTGATGAGCATCTTTAGTTTGGACAATTCTACAACATTTGACTTCATATTCCACTATCATGGAGTAAAAGCTACTATTGTTTCCTAAAGAGAAAAATACTGACTGCCGATTAAACAGTTCCATGGAAGACGTTTCCTATCATGGATTTGACTTCGTAAGATGAGATTGCTTTCTAATATCCAGTTATAATTTAATGAGCGTTGACATATCTTCTATCTTCGTGAGCTAATCAATTTAGCTCTTCTGGTCAGACATCCAATAGGGCCGCCACATCAACCAGTTTCAAAATTTTGTATCTCAACCCCTGATGAATGGATTGATATATCAACATAGGGCTTTCACTAAAATTCTTATGATGTCGAGTTGTTCTAATTTAAAATTTTGTTGCCGTGGCAGCTATCTTGAAAATCTTGTTATAGCTACTGCTATTGAATAGATGGTCATATCAACATGGGATTTTCACTTCAAAACTTCTTACGATATCTAATCACAACCCAACTTGAAACGGAAGTCGTATTTCCACCATAAGCATTCTTACTATGTCAAGTTTGTATTCAATGAAAACTGTACTGGTCTAATGTCCAGCAGGGTTTTGAAAATCTTGCTATTGCTACTCCTGAATGGAAATTCATATCTAGAATAGATTGCTAACTCTACTCGTTTCTCAGTGGATAGCTGTATTAAGATATGGCTTTTAGCAATAGACTTCGGATAATACCTAGCTGGCCAGAAATGAAAATAGTGCCAATAGTACTTACAATATGATTGCCTTGACGAATGCCTTAAAATCCTTTTGTCGCTACTCCTCCTGAATGGAAGATCATTGTGACATGAAGTTTTCATGATGTCCGCTTTGCCATAAATAAAAATAGTGTAAAACTGTTATCTGATATGTATACCACACAGGGTAATATGAAAATGTTATTATTTCTAAAGAATATCAGTAGCGGTTTGAACACTCGGAGATAATAAATGGTCTTATCTTAAATTTCTGGAAATTCTTTTCACCCAGTAGAGGAACAGATCTTTTGATGAACCCTTACAACCTTTAGATTATATGGGGGAAAATACACCAATTACTAAATGGGTTGCTATGGTGACGCAGTTTATTCGAAAGAAAAGAAGTTCATCCGTTAACGAAATGCATTTAAATATAATGAATGGTAAAGTTTCTAGGCGTGATTACTTTTTAATCAAGTCGTAATTTGAAGAAATAAAGTGATTCTTGGTCTAGGAACAGTATCAATCCAATGTCGTACGAATTTGTCCCGCTAGTGTAAACAAATGAGCATAAATCGTACTTCCAATGCAATAGCATGATGCCGATGGATTCGGAAATATGTGCATTTTTACAAACGGTTTTAATACCACTGCAATGGGTTTAAGCTTGATTTTCTCATACCTAAGTTGGAGAGGTGTGTTTTTCTCATTCGTTTATTCCATTCTTACTTTTACCATCATCATCATTAACACACCGTCATCTTCCAACTCGTTGTCACCGTACTCATCATCATCATTGTTTTCGTTAGGATCATCTCTATCTTCTTTATATTTTTCTTCTTCTTTTCGAACCTTTTTGTCGCATTTCCATCGCCATAATTCCATGTTCACGATACTTTTCAATAAATTCATGTAGAAAAAATGGTGAAATAATACGCTGAATATGGAGACAGAAACTCTTCTTGCAGTAAAGATGCCATTCTTTAATTGAATTTTAAATATATCACTATTCAGGCAATTGTTTTGAGCACGCATTCCCATTGAGCAATATAGAATGAAAAGCTTCTTCATTTTAAGCAACAGACTGTATTCAGGATTATAGCTTTCCGTATGACATAGTTACAATTCCTCCATATTTAATTAGCAAACCAAATATTGGCTTCAGGGGTTTTTACCAAGTCATACTGACTTTGTTGTCAATATTATTTACTTTACCTTGACATTCCTGGCTTCCGTGTCACGAAAACCTTCTTGCCCTTAATGATGCAGTTTTCATGTGATATTCCTCAAACAGTACATTTGAGAAAATTCTGTCTATTTTGACCTTTTAGGGCGCGAATTTGCCATGCCAATTTTCTGCATAAAGCTTGAAGACTGTATACAATTTATGTTAATTCTTTAACTTTTTTAGATAGTAAAACGATCTTGCTGCACAGGGTATATATTTTACTGTTTTCTCAATCCCTTTGACAAGCTCTTTATCTTGCAGAAATGTCAATGGTGTTAAAGAGATTTTATTTTAAATAACTAAATTCGGAAGTCTTCCATTTAGAGATTGGTAAGAGGCAAAAGGAACCCCAACAAACCGGATAAAAAATAAAACTCTCTTTTGCTTGTCATACGGCATTACAAAATCTATTCGTCATATCTCCGCTGATTTTCCATTGAGCAATATTTACTCAATCCTAAAGGATGGGTGCTCGATTAATCATTATTCCTTTTGTTTCCTGTTAATTATGTCATCCGCTAAGCCAACAAATTCAATAATTTTCAGCTGTACTTTATAAACCCAAATAGCGAATAAACATTATATTAGCAAATTAAAAATCCTAAAAATAATTAAGTTAAGGGAGGGACACGGATCGACGATAAATATTAGAAGGTCTGCTGTACATCTCGTGCTACAAGGAAATGCTCATTAAGATAAGATTTTCCAACTGTTTTATATTTGAAAACCCCACGATTTTAAAATTTTCTGATTATTTTCTGTAAACAGTATTTTAATATCAGTAATGTTTTACAAGACTAAATCTCCCACTTACTTCTTCAGGACCACCCCAAATGGATAATGCACTATATCGTTGTCTAAAAAAATCTCTCCAATTTGCCAGATAGAATTTTCTCCTAAACTTATACCAACGTAGTAAATATTTCAGATATGACTTTCTAACAAATGATTGATTATGTAGACTAATTTACAATCAACATATGAATACGCACAATGGATTTACTTTTATATTATAAAGCTCACTTCTAAACAAGGTATCTTTCAGTATATATTTCCGTTATTATGCATGACTTCTGGTTCTTTTTTATGATGAGTCACACACCGAGAGTATTCATTTTTTTAAAAGAACAAATTTAATCATTCCGAATAGGATTTGATACATATTTCTGGGTAATAATAGCATTTCAATGATATTATAGGATATTTTAGTGCAAGTTTCATACGACACCCAGTTAAAGAGGCTAAATTCATTCTTTGTTAGGTTACACGTTAAAAGTTAAAATCTTTGCTGATAAACATCCATGGAAAATCATAAAGTATGAGTTATTTTCTTAGGGATTAAATTAGTCTACAGTTAAAAGATGATTGCGTGATACCTTTGAACCATCTGTCACATAAAACAAGTCCATAGAGCTTGGTGCTAACCATATTTGTTCCAAAAAGGAAATTAAGCACGGATTGGTGACGTTGCTCGGCGGGAAGTACGTAAATCTGGCTATGCACTGAATTAGCGGATTCATCTTTGTCGGTGACGAGCTTTTTAACTGATAGTTGTTTTGTTACACAGTAAAGAAAATATTAGTCATTCTGCTACAAGGCGGTCTTGTTTTGACATAATGATATTGTGTGTAAGCTCTGTGAATATGTACTAAGCTGGATCGGCACTTATTGGATTTCGTATTTGTAACGATCGAATGCTGGTTGATGATTGAAGAAGTTAATGCCTTTTCAATCCCTTTCCTGTCTGCCAGCCATTTTGTACATGCCTCAAGCTCGACACGTCTAAATCACCTAAACTTTCATCTCGTGCTTAAACATACATATCGTCTACTTACACATTAATGCAACCGTTCTCAAGTTAATGCGACGTAGATTATTATTTTCCTACAGGCAATGCTATTTTGTAAAGCAATACATGGTGCAGGGTCAAAATAATTAACTCCAATTACTGTTTAAACACATTTATTTTATGATAGTCATAATGCATTCCAAAAAAGCAGGGACTAAAAAGCAGTCTTCAAATGAATGGGGAAAACATTAGAGTGACAAAGAAAGTAATGCAAGAGGAACATAGCATGAAGCTTCTTTAACTAGTTTTGTCATGTGTCCAAAAGTTATTGTACCGCTAAGGTTATTTTCCTTTTTTGACTGCTGTAGATTAAGCTAGATGATAATGATGATGAAGATAATGAATATGGCTATCATGTTCATACTCATTTTCATTTTCTACTGTTCTTTCTCTACTTTCTTGTTAGATGGAATTTCCAATCTAATATTCTCATCAGTAAATTTTATAATTAGGTATTGCATTTGTGTTTTACATTCGTAAGCTTGCTTTACCTTTCTCTTTGTACAACCAGTTTGCGTCTGGTTTAATTCTCCGGAAAATCCTATCAGTCTGTTTGTGTGTGTAATGCTAATAGTGCATTAAATAGGTCATTTGGACTTTTTGCCGAGTTTTGTTTGTTTGTTTCTTCTGCTATACCTTTTTCTTTTCTTTTTTTTTCTTTGCACTTCTTTTACAAATTTTCCGTTCTTATATATCCGGCCAGCAGTTACACTTTCATTCAGTTATATTCATCTCCACTGCGTGACTTTCAAAGTCCAGACATACATTTCATTCGATAATAATATTAATTTCTTTGATAATGGGATTCAACCTTTATCAATGCTTATCCTTGTATGAATTAATGTAATTGTGTGTATTTGCCAGTGTTAGAAAAGGAACGATTCTCTCGGTGTAGACTGGGGATTGTAGAATACCGTGAAAATTATTTTTTAAAAACCTGAGCACAAACCCAGATATTGTACTTCAAAGCAATATGCAAAACTACACAACGATCGAAAATACCGACAGAGATACCAAAGGTTCCTTTTCATCAAAATTCGCAACCGTTCGAAAGCAACGGTATAACTGGTTTTGAGTCATATTTGTGTGACACCTATCAACGAGTTGCTGCAAAAGGTCAAGGTTCGGAAATGTGCGACGTCATTGCTTGGGTGCCTCAGTGGTCTATTTGGATCTAAAATATTTTTATTGCAGTGTATAAATAACATGCCCTATTTTTAAACCAATCAGAGTTCATTTTATTTGTTGATAACTTAATGTATTATAAATATATCAGAATGATAAATGATTACAAACTACTTCCGAGAGAAAGTAGACAGATTGAATGGGTATTCCAGAAATGTCGGTTGACAGTGAATATAATAAAGGTTTGTTGTATCAGTTTTATTGACAAGAAAAAGTACCATTTGTTTTGATTTTCTGAGTGCGACAGTTATATTAAAGAGTTTGGTGTTTGGTTGACAAGTACCCTCTGTTTTAATGTCCATGTGAACGCCACTGCATCTAAAGCAGATAAAAAGTATTTTTGGGGTTGTTTTTTTTACACAGCTCACTTAGAAAACACTTTGTAAATATATTGGACGTACGCACATTGTAACCATCTTTAGTGAGGTGTAGATTTATATACTGTTGCCAAATCTGGTTTTATCATCAATCTATTGGTACCCAACAAACTGAAACGGTTCAACCAAAGGTTTTAAATTCATCTTAAGTCAGGTTTGAATTTTACCACTAACTCCTGTAAAAATAATTAACCACCATTAGCAAGTAACAAAAGGATTATTATTGACTTTGTAGTTGTATACACAGTCCTTGTAAGTCACAAAGAGTATTATGTTCGTAGAAAAAACTCCATTTTTCTTGTGAAAAAAAAAATCATCTGAACATGAGAAATCACGGCTTGTTTATAAAGATCACAAAATAATTTAAACTCATTTTTAAATGCACTTTGAAATAAATACCTTATGGTTGCTGAAAGGACCTATTTCTTGTCATTTGTATGTGTATAAATGCATGATGTTGTTATGCAACTTTTATTGTTCTCAGTTCTATCTTTGGGCCCACGAATCTGCAGTCTTTCTGTGGACGTATTTAACTAACGCACAACATAAAACAAACAGTTTCATGAAAAAGATGATAAATAAGTGAATAAAGTGAATACCCACCAGAAGAAATTAGAAAATTGTGTGCAATAAATCCTAAAATTATAGTAAATGTTTATTCAGATTTACTGAAAATGCAATTATGTTTGAGGCTAATTGTACACATCCAATTAAAGCAAAGTTTGGTTAAGTGGGCACATCAACCAAACATGTAGTAGGACTAACTGTTTATTTTCCAAAATATGGTTATTACATCTTCTTACCACGGCCAAACTCTGTTTAATATCTTCAAACTGCTCAAGGATATCAGAGTTTGTGGCATTATAAAAGCTCAGACTACAGAGGACTGACATGAGAGGATTAAGAAGTGAATACTTCTGTGCCGACTTAGCCTCTCAACGAATATAGGTAATCTTTTAATCACCCCACATAGCTAGGCAATTACTAGTGGTATGGAAAATTGGGAACCATTCTGGAAATGGGTGTATATAAAATAAATTATATATGGGTTCGGCAAGCCAGGCTTGATAGATTATGAAAGTTAGACTTCAGTAAAAAGAATCTTTTGAGAGCTTATCCTAGTTACACCTAAAAAACCACAGAGACAATGTTTTAATGATGGAATTTCATTCCTTTAATAGACTTGAGGTTGGAATACGCATTACTAAAATTAGTACCTGACTGTTTGGTGCGGTGTGTATACACGTTTCAAACACACGTAGATCCATAAAATGCCACGGCTAATATAAATGTCTCTGCACCGAAGCCGTAATCAAGGATGCATATATATTGATAAATATATGTTTGATCATGAGAACTCCGAAATTTAAAGTTCATTAATTTTTACTATCATGGCTTTTGCATATGTTTGTTATGCGAACTGAATTAGGACCGTGAGTCCTATAGACAGCTACAGCAATACAATAACTCCACAAATGCATGTGCAATTAACTTTCTATAAATGAAATCATATGGTTCTGTTTGAGGATAACAGGCAAAATCGATACCTTTTATATAACTCAGAGTGACTTCTTTCATGGGAATATTAAATACACGATGAGATATGACAAGTGTTGCCAACAAGAGTGTGGGTGTGTGCATTGTGTCCCACCAATTTCAGTTAATAATTGTTTGAAATTTCATATTTTGTATTTTAATTGACTTATGCCTTCCTTACTTTAATTTTAAATTATATGTGTACTTGGGGAATTTTACGTAATTTCTGTCATTTAAATCTCTTTTCTGTAATAATTCACCTTGACCTTTTACTCAAAAGTACATAATATGACAAGACTGGTAATATATTTCAGTCGTAGATTCAAGAGAAATAAATCTTGAAAAAGTAACTCTTAATCAGATTGTTTTATTTTAATTTGTTTCTGATTTTCTTAAATAAAGCTCAAATACTTAAACGTTGCCACTAATGCACAATTGCTATCTCTAGATCTGTCAAGGTAAGCGTGAGTGAGTAATGGTCTCACGGTACTGGTGGTTGGGAAAAACTAGAAGCAGTCTAGAAATGGGAAAAGGTAAAATAGAGCATATATGGGTTTGTCTGCGTAGGATTGGCTGATGAAGAAAATTGGATTTGAGTAAAAAGAATCTTTTGAGAGATTATACAAGCTGTAACTGAAAAAAAACAAAGACATTGTTTTCTTGATAGAATTTCATTCCTTTAATAGACTTTAGTTTGGAATATGCAATACTGAAATTAGCACCTGACTGTTTGTTGCGGAATTGACACCACATGTTTCAAAATACATGCGAATCCATAAAATACCGCCACCTCATATCGTTTTCTCTACTCTGAAACTGTCATCAAGGATGCATACTTTTCAAATCAATATGGATCTGGTCGTGATCACTCCGACATTTGAACTTTTTGAATTTTTAAAATCGTGCTGTTTGCATAGGTTTACTATGAGAACTAAAAAAAAGTACATTGAGTCCTACTACTGGTCAAATGAATCCAAAACTAGATCTGTCTGTGATTAAAAAAAGCAAACTTAAAACACCATAGCCGACTACACTTTATTTAGTTTAATAACTCCAAAAAATATATGAAAAAATATGCAATTATGGTAAATAGTCTTAATGAATTGTTTTTCTGCCAACATTTCGCAGATCGTATTGGTAGTAAATATGATCAGATACTAAACTTAAAGTATCAATACTCGTTTCTCATAACAAAACACAGAGATTCCATAATACAATTTAACCGAAAGAATGCATTGTTGTTGTAAAAGTATGTTTACAAAAATAGATATCACAGAATCACTCGTACAGTGTGGATTTTTCTTACCAAATGACACGGTCACCAAATTAAACATTTGCTCCCTTTCCATTGCTAACATTGTTTTATTTGAGTTAGCTGTAATTATTTCTGTCTTTACATAATAATTATATATTGATTTAGATACACGTATCAGTACATCATCTGCAATTATTATTTGTCCTAGACCAACTGGATAAAATCAGAGGGAAAATATTCTACTAAGATAGGTTTACATCACTTTCGTGTTCGATGCTTTTTTTTTGTTTGCTTCCTGTCCAAAATTTCAGCTATAGCTTCACGGGTACTTAAAGTTTCAAACATAATTCAAATAATAAAATATCTTAATATGCTATTAACATTTACAGATCAAATACCACTTCAATATGGTTACACTTAAACTTATAGGATCTGCAACTGAAAAGGGGTATTTTATGTATAGTAAATTACATTCAGTAATCAGATGTCGGGTTTTGCTTCAAGCTGCAATAATTGTGAACATATCTTTCAAATTCACATCAGTTATATGGTCTGAACATTAATTTATTATATAATTATGCCATATAACAATATTTTATGATTCAGTATCTTGCAGTGAACATCCAGATTGCAACACAGAAATAGATTTTCTCAAATGATGTCGCCGGATGAAAAAAATCGATTCAAGATTCACGTTATTGGTACATCATTCTGAATAGTTTCGTTTAAATGCAGCCTTCTAGTGATTGGGCGACCAATGTTGTTCAGCATTGCAATGTGCACACAGCAGTATTAAAACCATAATGATTTGCTGTGTCAATACTTAATTGTTTTTGGTAATTTATTGGACGTAGTTGCATTATCTCGACTCTTAAAGCACGTTTGATTTTTCTTTCATCATGTTTGTAATTTTTTTTTAATTGCAGATCCGAACAGATTTAATCCGGATACAATCATCTGAAAGAAGGAAAAGTCTTTTCTCATTCAAATTCAGGCGGTGTGTTCCATCTTGTTTGACAGAAAAAGAATCTTTACGGCATAACCTTCATTAAACTAACGATTGTGGAAGCGGAACGCAGACAAGGATACGGTTTCTTTAAAATATTGTATGCATTCATTTCCGTCCCTAATTATATGGCGTATCGACACATTTTGTTTTAGCGTTGATCTTGTCGTGAGAAAAATCCAAGGCCATAATTTGTTTCGTTTAAATTAGGAAGACAAAAGATCTTGAAAATATATCAATACAAGTTGGAAAGTGGATGCGTTTGTCTTAATTATCATTGACTGGTATTGCAGTCGCTACTTTTTGCTATTAGGCTTTTGAAAAGAAATAGGCGTTTTCATGGATTTTGACTCCAATGGATGCAAAATGAAACTTTTTAACTTCCATTAGCGGAGCATGTTTGCCTCTTCTGGTGTTGATATAGCGACACTTTTAAGGTATCCCAATGTATCATCGACCAACTCCACCCTCAATAATGAAAGTTACAGATTTCTTTTGGATTGGTTCCGGAACAAGTATGGCGTCCAAGAAGACGACGGCGATTATATTTGGGAGTACCTTAATATTGTTATTGGACCCAGGAGGGGGCCCCTATTGACTGTAGTTACCATAACTGTCGTCTACTGTTTGCTCTTCTTCACTGGAATAGTCGGAAATGTGTGCACCTGTATCGTTATTGCGAAAAATAAATACATGCATACCGCTACCAATTACTACCTATTTAATTTGGCTATTGCGGATCTGTTGCTCTTGATTATAGGTCTTCCTGCAGAGACGTATGTGATATGGCAGGAATATCCATGGGTGTTTGGTGAAGCGTTCTGTATCATAAGAACCTTATTAGCAGAAATGTCTACCTTTGCTTCAATTCTAACTATAACCGCTTTTACCATCGAGCGTTATGTTGCAATTTGTCATCCGATGAAAGCCCAGACTATGTCAAGTTTGAAAAGGGTTTTTCGCATAATCATCGGCGTTTGGATATTAGCTGCTATGTTCTCCATTCCACAAACAATACAGTTCAGAGTAATATACGCACATGATAAAAATAAAAAAATAATACCAGAATCTGCAACATGTACCATTAAGGAGAGCAGCCATATGGAAAGGACGTTTGAGATATCATTTTTTCTCTTTTTCATCGTACCAATGACTTTCATAAGTGTGCTCTATACTCTAATAGCGGTGGCCATACGCAGGTCGGCTCTCACGAGAGCCGGTTCGGACGCATCCAATAAAGTGCGCTTGACAGGGGGCGAAATAAGAGCACAACAGCAGGCCAGAGCGAGGCGATCCGTTCTGAAAATGTTGGGTACGTACTTTTGGTGTCCTCCTTTTCACATTTTTGTTGTTGATTTCGATACTTCCAACATTTATTGATTTATGCTACCAATATTTGTTATATATTACTCCTGTATTGTACCACTCAAAGGGGTCTCACAACTTTTGCGTGAGTCTTCCTAGATGTCCAAGTTTTCTTTATTACTAAGACCCCAAGACGACAGTCATTGTCAACTCTGGGATTCTAAAACGTGCATATACTACAAATAATTTGCCTCGAATCACCTAGTGACCACAAATCATATAACCCTAATTTCATACTTGCATGTTGCTTGCTTCACGCTTGTATAACTTATTAGTGTTCATTTCAAAGCCGAAGATTGATTCTTTACGCCATGCACCACAAAACTAGATTTAAACATCTAATGCAAAGAAATATTATTATCTCAAATTACTAAACACATATATTAGAACATCCCGAAAATTACTTGTGTTAAGATGTTATGATGGTCATTTTACGAAACTAATTCATGCTACGATAATGTCTAGTGAATACCGTACTGCAGCTAGAAATCGGCTATTTACTCTTTTTTACACATTTCTTCCCAGC
This sequence comes from Venustaconcha ellipsiformis, assembly GCA_003401595.1. Taxonomy (NCBI): domain Eukaryota; kingdom Metazoa; phylum Mollusca; class Bivalvia; order Unionida; family Unionidae; genus Venustaconcha; species Venustaconcha ellipsiformis. Next base: position 6,300 of record QKMX01367164.1, on the reverse strand, counting down.
TCCGACACTTTTCATCAACAAAGAATCACTAGCCTTAAAAAGTTGTACACGGAGACATAAATTCAAACAACATATACCCAATGTTTATTACCGTATTTCATGAAGCCAGATAAATACGTTCATACAACCCAGTGAGAAATACAGTGTGTTATAAATGTAAGGGTTAATTTGCAAATTAAATGTACACATTTATATCAGAATGAACAATAGGGTGCAGAGATCTACGATGCACAATAAATAAAACAAAGATCACAAGGAAACTATTTCTACCTCTGTCTTTACTGCTGCACCACATCCTTGCGGTATAATACTGAAACTGACATAGTAACAATAAATTTAGCTTTTAAAGGGCCGTGAGAATACAGCACATACAGACGGACTGGACATTGCATGTCCAAGGAGTACACGATCATTACCTCTCTGACAGTTACGCAAGCACAATTATCGTTTATTAGTAAATAGTTACGATTATTAAAATATCTTTATGTCATCAATTCATTATGTATGTATGTATGTATGTATGTATGTATGTA
>QKMX01367128.1:12983-27023 GCA_003401595.1 Venustaconcha ellipsiformis | reverse complement strand
TGGAAATTTATCTTTAGAAAAGCGTGGGAACCATGTATAACCTAATTGTCATGCTTTTGTATTTTTAGCCATTTATACCTTACACCTTGAATACAATTGTCATGCTATAGTGACATTTTAATTTTATCTTTTCATTTGTTATATATTCAATATACACTCTTAAAATTTAATATGTGGATGCATTGAAAAGAGTAACTCACTGATATGAAATGTAGGTCTTTGTGACTTAATTTGTTTAATGGTTATTTTCAGCCACCACTTGTTTTGCCCTGAATATCTTAGAGACAATATTTCACCAACACAAATGAAAATTGCTATAGGATGCAATTAGAGGAGAATCATACCAAAGTAGGTCACTTGAAAATAACTTTCATGCCTGAGTTACTGTTATATTTCAGTTACTCATTCATTATAACCTAAATATATTGGACCTTATTTTACTTACACATACAAATTTATGTTTGTATGCATCTCAATGATCATAACTCAGATACACCAAAACTAAGTCTAATTTCCACACTTGAATGATGCTTGTATTTTCAGCATTTGTAGTTTATGTCCTCTATATATTTTAATCCAACTAATTCTAGGCTGATCAAACTGTTTTCGGCCCAGCACTAATGAAATTTTGTTGATGCATCTGAACAAGTAACATAAAGCAGTAATATTTTTCCTTCATTTAGTCTCTAGCTTTGACTCAAATCCAGTGGATAATGTATTCGAATCATGTCCAGACCAGTTTGGGTCAGCTGTCATGGTATAGTATTTTGCAAGGTTCTTATATCCAAATCCTTGATTAAACCAGTCTGTATATTGTAGGCTCTGACAAATATTCACCTGCTAGAGTGGGGATTCTTGTTATGAGTAAACACAGGATAAATATTTAAAAATGGAATGGTGTTTTCTTACATTGTGTCATGTTCAGTTGATCAGCATGTTTTGGAAAATCTTCAAATCAGCTCTCAACATCATTTATTTTTTAGGGTGTTCCCAATGACAGCTGGAAAATTTCACGAGTTAATGAGAAATATGAACTGATAGATACATATCCTGCTCTGGTAAGTACTACAGCATAGGAGATTATCTTTTTTTCTTGGTCAAGGATATCACTGGAAAGACATTTTTTTCTCCTTGTTTGTGTGTGTGCGTGTGTGAGAGAGAGAGATCGAGAGATCTGTGTACAACAGCCACCCATGGGAAAAGGCAAAACTGGCCTCTCAGGCTTGGTTCAAGACAAATTTATGTAATAGCATTAGCATTATTATGAGTGGTAGTATCATTATTATTAGATGACATGTATTATTATTAGCAGTAGTAGTTTGCTACCAAAAAGCTACATGTCTTTAGTTTAGCTGTTTAGCAAAAAGAAAAATAAGTTAAATAAAATAATTTCCACACTAGGATACTATATATTCACTTTAACCCACCATGTTCATGAAATCATTAATAAGCATTTACAAAAATCACTTTTCTTAGTTTGATTTCCCCTAATCTCCATCTCTATTTCAGTCTGAGATTTCCATTACTGATTTCAGCATTTGTGATTGTCCATGATGAATTGCAAGCCCTTTCAGTTTATGTATACATTCATGTACATCCTGTAAAGTGCACACTCTCAAGTTCAGGTATAGAGTCAGCACTCTCCTCCTCCCCCACATCATCACTAAGCAGCTGATCTGCTGGTCTGTCCCAATCAATCAAATCAATGTCACATGTGTCCAAGTTCTGATCAATATTGTTATGAACTGTTTGCTAGTGTTCTTTCAGTCATAACATATTCTGTGTTCGCCGGGTACCGGATTGAAGTGAAATGAATGTAGAATTTTCTTGTGGTATTGGTATTGATATTTCTGTACAATTAAAGGCCATAACGACAGAGGAGATTACAGAGAAGAATGAAGAGATGTGTGCTATTTATGATGTAAAAAAACACAGAATAAATTATGTTTTACTTTTTATTGTGTTCTGTTATTTCCTTTTTCCAATACTCATAAGATTACAATTACATTGACATACACAATAATAATTTTACTTCATGACCATACATTTACTATACATCATACGCAGACAAGATTGCTTTTTAATACACAATTTGTCATGTAAACTTTAAGAAACAACAATTTTAGCATAAATGTTTTATAAACTAATTTTGATAAAATGAAGATTATATTTTTATAACGTCAAAGTATAATTCTATTGGTGGAGCTATTGATCTAATGTTATAAATTCCCTATAAAATAAAACCTTAAAATGAAATTCTGGGCAATTCTGAAATTTATACAAAATGAAATTCTGGGCAATTCCAAAATTTAGACAGATCCAAAATTTGTATAAATCAAAATTTGGACAGATCCCAAATTTGGATAACTTACAATCTGGACAAGTCCAAAATTTGTATAAATCAAAATCTGGGCAAACCCGAATTTTGGCATTGTAATAACATAATACTTTCAGAGGTGGTTTTTACCTGAATAAAATTAGACATGACTGATAAAACTTTGGATTTAGAATTTTGAAATTATAGTCCGAAAGGAGACAAATGGTTCTGACTTCAATGCTGTCAGTCTGCAACAACAGGGCCGTATTTATACTTTCTTTACGCTTGGAGACCTTCAGATGTTTACACAAACATAAACAATTGGGACACTTGAGGTTCTCCAATTCGAGTTAGAAACGGGAACGCTGCCACCTCACACTTATCAACATAAAATGCTGGGAAAAATGGCACCATTACAAACTTAGCGAAGCATGTTCCAGTAGGCAATATTTGATTAAAATACACTGTAGACAAATAAGGTAACATAAAATATTGTCATCTAGTAATACTTACATATCTATCAGTCACTCAAAACATAGTGACATTTTGAAATAATAATCACAGTGGATGAAATGAGTGTCAGTCGATCTCATTCTAAGCCGACGTGCATTCAACAAGGGACTGTCTCAAGGCAACATAATCATTGGAAACAAGGTACATGTTCTTAACATTTTAAATATTTGTACCAAACATACATATAAAATAAAATTTTGAGACTTGCATAGCAATATCAAGCAATTCCATAAATTTGCATCCAAACATTTCACTGGCCATCTTATAAACAACAAATTAAATGCAACACACTTCTGTTGATGTCTTGCTTTTTGCCACAGAACATGTACATAAGCATACATTCCATCCATTTTGTATCCATTTTGGTAGCAAAATCATCTTCCAATGCTTCATTACCACTCTGCTTTTCACTGTTTTGAACCAGAATTTTCAGTGGATTCTACAGCTTTTTTCCAGGGTCTGTGGATCCAGAAAATTGTAAAAATAAAATCTCTTGAAAAAGTTTTGATACACTTTTTGTTAGAGGTTTTTCCATTTTTCTGAGGATGTGCTGGTGCTGACTCTTCCTATACTTGAGTTTTGCTGCTTCAGTTATCCCTTGATCTGTTATCTGACAAGTGATATTAAATGGAAGGAACTGAGGCTTTATATTCTGCAGCTAGATCTCTGTATGTCCAAGAATAGTATGACCTTCCTGTCTGCTGATTCATCTGTAATCAAACCACTTGAGCCACACAGAATACCTGTCCTTTGTAATTTCTTGTTGCTTCTGTACATTACAGGAAGGTTTTCTGGCTTGATAATATAATGGTTTGTGGACTTGTCAATGACAAGAGGGGTATTTCTTTCATGAGAGATGAATTGGTTATTATGGTAACTATAATCAAAGTATGAAAGGATTAAGTCATGTAAAATACCTTTATACATACATACCTTGCACATCAAACAAAAGATATTTAAATTGATTATTTGGATTTGTTGCTGCTGATATGTTCCATTGACTAATGAAGGCATGGTGAAATGACTGCTTGGTTAAAAAAAAAAATATTTTCACATTAAGTACTGTTATTTGAAACCTGTACATATCATCTGGTACATCAGCCAATTAATAATTTATATATTAATCAAATATATCATACAGCATGGACTGTTTTCACAGTAGAAGTAATATGCTAACAGCTTTGGACTTGGTGTTAAAGTGATATTGTTTGCATTGATTTTTTTTTCATGTTAATTTTGTTTGCATAAAATACAAAAATACATGAGTTTAGATTTGTCAACCAGTGATTTCACATGACAATATAATATGTTTCCCTATGATGGCACTTACTGTGGAATAGTAACTGTAATTACAACACACTTCTGTTGATGCCTTGCTTTTTGCCACAGAACATGTACATAAGCATACATTCCATCCATTTTGTATCCACCCACCATAAGGGAGTGTATTGTTATTTCATCCATCCATCCATCCATCTGTTACCAGGTGACACAATAGAGTTGTGCATTTTGTAGACATTTATTGAGCTTTGTGAATGGCTTGTACTTGGCGTTAAGAAAAAAACCTTATTGATCTGTGGGTCCTAAGGTCAAGGTTGCTAGCTCTGATGAAAAAAAAAGCATTTTATATCCGTAAAATGTTCATTTACTGAAAGAAAATAAAACTAAAATTTTATGGTTTATTAAAAGATTCATTATTAAGGCAACTGGAGATTATCAGGGGAACATGGTACAATGTAAGTAATGTATCTCTGTGCCACATTTCCTACAAGGGAGACAACACTGACATCTATTTGATACAGTCTTTGCCAATTAACTGATAACAGTCCATAGATATACAACTTATGCTGTTAAATTGATTCTTGAATTATCTATTTACAGCTTGGTGTTCCGAAAAGCGCAACAGACGAAGAGCTGAAATTAGTTTCAGCATTTAGAACAAGAGGAAGATTGCCGGTATGAATATGTATATTGCAGATATTTATGTGTATATTACTGATATTAATGTGTGCATCACTTGGATGAATGTTCATTGCAGGTATGAATGTATAAGTACCCAATATTAATTTGTGCATTGCCAATGTTGATTTGGTCAGTGCCTGTATGAATGGCCAAGAATAATTTGTGCATTACCAGTTTGAATGTGTGTATTGCTGATATTAATGTGTGCATTGCTGGTATGAATGTGTACATTGCCAATAATAATTTTTGCATTGTCAGTTTGAATGTGTGTATTGCTGAAATTAATGTGTGTCTTGCTGGTATGAATGTGTACATTGCCAATAATAATTTGTGCATTGTCAGTTTGAATGTGTGTATTGCTGATATAAATGTGTGTCTTGCTGGTATGAATGTGTACATTTACCAATATTAGTGGGTGCATTGCCAGTGTCAGTGTGTATATTGCTGATGTGAATCTATGCATTACCAGTATAAATGTGTGCATTGTATCATATGCAATGGGTAGTATATATACTTGTGTATCATACACATAACTATGCACAAATTGTAGATTTAGCCCATCTAGGGCTTAATGTTTTGGCACAGTCTTTACCAGGCAAATCTATCCAAATTTGCATTATAATGAAATGCATTATAAGAGAGGTCCCATATATATACAGTTGGCCAGATAACTGTTATTCAGACTTTTCTAGCATGAAGGTTTCATTGATTTTTTTTAAAAACAAAATCCATCTTTATCACTGTGAAAGCTTCATGATTGTAGAGTAGTTCGTTGCTACAGAAAATTGCTTTCATCTTTTTAAAACATCACTGTTTTTTGACAATATCTTAGGAAGAAATCTTTTTGAAGATGAAGTATTTTTGGTACAGATAGTAAGGAACAGGCAAATGATCTGGTAGCTTTTCACTTAGATAAGGAACGATATTGCAGAACATGGGCCTTTTTCAGTTTCTTTGTGCTGAAGAGATCTCCAAAAGTTGTTCAAAGCAACAAAGTTACTTTAATAATTAAAAACTAGCTTCAAGTTTCATAATTCATGTCATAATCCAGTGGGTGCATCACAGTTACAGTAAGTGGATTAAAATACATTGTAATTATAGTTGCTTCTTTCAGGTGAAAAACATTGTCTTGGGTGTTTTTGTAAGTCATTAATCTCCTAGCTTAATGGTAAAACAGTTGTTTAGGTACTTTTCAATATATTTAACCAGTGACATGTTACCATATAAGCATGAACAAAATATTGCTCATTATTATTCATAAAGGACAAGAGTACACTATTACAGGTAACCAGTGAATACAGAGGACATAAATAGTATTATTCCCCATTCACAGGTAACATTCTTTGCTTCATAAACAAAGTTTATAACATTGAATGATCTTCACAAGGGTGAGGGATCTGAAAATGGAGTGACAGTAGGAATATTAATAATTTACTAGGGTTTTTCAAGAATGTAAAGTGCCACATTTCATCAGCACACTCAGCATTTTCTAATGCAAATTAGATAAGACTTGTTATCATTCAGAAATGTTCTCCAATCATGTGAATGTTCATGATATAAGCCTGATGCCTCCTATAACCAGCCCTACTAAAAAGATGAAAATTTGTCTTTTCTACCATGTAGACAATGGGCAATAACTCTAATGCCATTATCACCTTTTGCCACCACTAGGTGTTGCTAGTTTTTAAAAATCACTTTTGTATAAGAAAATCATACAAAACACTTCCTTGAATCCAGAGCCAAATTTGTGTTAAATTGGAAACATCCATACAGGATTTTGGATTTATTTGGATTATTGTTCATTAATGAATGGTGGTAAATATTATTGTTTGAAATTTTACAAATATTTTGTGAAGCATTTACAATTTCTTGTACTTGGCAGTTTTTAAACCACATGGTACAACATGCTATCATTGATGCATGTTGCTATTCATAGTTTCATGCATTCAAATAGTGAATCCAATTTTTCTTCCCTAGAAGGATACTCAAAGTATAGATAGGATGTTCAGCAGCTTCTCTTTATACCTATTCTCTCAACGTTCATGTGATTGTCGAACATATCTGGAGAACACAAATTTTATGTAAATTTTGTTTCTCCAACAATACTTACCTGATCACATTACTTAAACATCCTTCAAACCACACCTGCCATGCAAGCAAGCATCCATATTGATATATCACTCTGCTTAAAAACCAGCAACACTAGGTGATAACCAGGGGAAGTAATGAGCAAGAGTTGTTGCCCTCTATGAGAGACAGAAGATGAATTTTTGTTTTTTAATAGGGCTGAATTTGGTCAGGTAGCAGGCTTATATCCCTAATATCAGTATGATTGGGTAAGTATTGTCAGAGAAACTTAATTTACTTAATTTTTTTTTAGACAAACCTGATGAGCAGATCACTTACACTATGGGTGGGACTCATATTTGAAGTGGTTTTGATGTCCATTGAGAATGATCTGTAAATTTGTACTGTTTCTTGGGGAGGTCTCTTTGTTTTTTGTCATCAAATGAAGTTTCAGTGGCTTCAATTTCATGAGCTGGAGTTTTCTTTCCTCTTTGTGTAATCTGTGATGATTCCATCTATTATTTCACTTGTAGGTACTGTCCTGGATTCATCCCAGAAGTCTTGCAACCATCACTCGTTCCAGTCAACCAATGGTAGGGGTGGCAGGAAAGAGGAATAAAGATGATGAGAACTATATTGTCAAGATTATGGATTCCAATGCTCACTCAAATAAATTGTTCATAATGGATGCCAGACCCAGTGTCAATGCCTTAGCCAATAAGGTGATAAATTTGTCCAGATTTGTGGAAAAACTGTTGTTAACATTAACAGAGTAACTCTCTACAGCATAGAAGCATGTGCTTCTATAGGGCTTGTAAGCACCTAAGAAGTCTTTGCATGATGTCATGTTCTTACTCTTTAAAACATCACTTTAACTCCGTGTATGATCAGAACCATTTTAATGTATTCATGCATTAAGGAAGTATCTATCTGTATTTACATATTATAAATTTTTAAATCGGTAGGGATATAGGTGAATTCAGAACCATCCAAACATTGTGGACATCATATATAAATATAGAAAATAGGTCAAACTTATTAGAGTGAAAGTTGCATAATCCAGCCACTCAGCAATGTAGATTGCTTTCCATAATGGATGGAAAATTTTGTATATCTTTGCCATTTCTTGATAAATTTAAAACACAGTATTCTAGATAACTGCCACTGAAGTAAGTTTTTTTGCCTTTTTATAGATACTTGCAACAGAAACTTACTATTTCTACATCTCTTTTTTCCACTTTCTGGATTTCCATCAATGGCCCTACTTATTTTGGTCACAGATCTAGTACACTAGTAACATTAATACTGATTTGCTGTTCCAGCAAAATGAACTATGCTAAGTGAAAAGTCTGGTTTCTCTGGTGTAATCTGACATTTTGAATCATAGATTTATTTTATTGGTTTCATCAGAAGACATTCATTGTGCATTAAATGCTTGATTTGTTTGGTGACACTAAATTTAATACAGAGTACACTAGTTAACACACTAATAATGCAACTGTAATTTCTGGTCCCTCTTTTAGTGTGATTATGACAGTCCCACTAAATTATAGATCTGTCATCTTTTTTTATTGTGTTCACCAGAAAGACTAAATATATTACCAAGTTTTTAATGAATGTAAGCAATAATTTTACCAAATGGGTCAAAGTCCGATTTTCTTTGGTCAAAACTTTAACTTTTTATGATTGGAATTGCAGGTATAATTTGGATTAATGTCACATAAATTGGCATGGGAAAACAAAATAAGAACATCAAATTGGTGTATAGCAGGGATGACATCAATGATAAATTATAGTAAATGCATGGTAAATACAACAATTAATAGGAGACACAGTTAAGATCATTTAGTCTTTTTTATCTGATGTGGTCAGTTGCTTTTGCTTTTGGTTGATTTAGTTTTAGCAGATGTGAATTATAAAAAATCATCTTGCACATAGGTTCTGCATTATAAACATGTTTAACAATGTGTAAATCATTTGATATAAATAACTTGGTTTTGGCAAGTGATAGTTGTACTGGATGTAAACTACCCTATAAAATTACATTGTTAAGATTACAGAAGAACACTTCACTTTAAGGTGAAAAAATACTTGTAAATATGAGACTAGTTTGTGGCAAGTTTTATGGCATCAGTAAAGTTAACTAATATGCTGTGTTACCAGAAAACAGGGATTGAAAATAAAGTTTTGCAGATGCAGATTAATGCATTATATAATTGCCTCTGTGTTCTTTTAAAGTTTTGCAAACCATATTGTAGAATATAGTAATGGTCTAAGGTAAATGTGACTTTCACACTAACATGCTCTTTTGACTCAAAAATCTCTACACAATCAGATTGGTGCAGTTCATAAATTTATTTGCCAAACTTAATAGTTTTCAGAATAGTCTGACATATACCTTGGTTGTCCAGTTGTGTTAAGTATACTTTTTTTTAATTGTGCATTTAAAAAATTTTACAAGGCAGCTAAGGAATAGATTTTCCTAATTACTTCCCTTAGTCACTATCCAAGCAACACCTAAACCTTGTATGTTGCAGCAACAACTCTAAATACTCACTCTGTCATAATGAAGGACTAATCCTAAACTTGTTTTAATATGAATAATTTCTGTAAAAGGTTTGAGTAGTCTTCTGTCTGAAGGGATGTATTGGCCAATATTAATAGATTATAGTTTTTTGTACTGTTGGATATTATTAGCAAGAATAAGCTAATTAGGCCCCAATTTACTTTGGGTAGACCAGAATATTCAACAGTATAGAGACTGTAAAATATATGTTATGTGCCCATATTTGTTACATAATGAAGTGTTTGTCAATTGCACTTCTCAACAATAAAACAAATTAAAAAAATTCTTGAAAAACTAGTCTACATTTTATAATTATTTTCATCATTAAATCACATACAAATAAATAGTATTATATAATGTGATTCTTCAGTATTGTTGTGTCATGATAGACATGTTGTGATGTAATATTACAAAGCAACAAATTTACTGAGTCCATGATAACACTCAGTAAATGTCTGACATCTTCATCTATAAATATATTACAGAACCCTATCACAATACATTTGTATAGGAGAGGTATAATGTTTAATTTTTTTGTCCACAGGCCAAGGGAGGTGGATTTGAGAGTGAAGATGCATACACCGGTTGTGAAGTGAATTTCCTGGATATCCATAATATACATGTCATGAGGGAAAGGTGAGACCTAACATTTTTTATCACACATATTTGACACACATATATCAATTTTTTTCTAAATCTGCTCTGGTAGAACTTGACAAGGCAATCAATTTAACGTCTACATGCATCCTCCTATACTTCCGACCATACCCTACTCTGTGCTAAATTTTTGTATGTATGTCTTGTCTTGCCAAATAAAATGTAGACTTGACAGAAGAGTGAACGTATTTGCATTGTAAAATTTTTATTAATTGTATTTTGAGTGAACATGTAAAAAGTGTTAATGTTGTATTTGATGTTTCTGATGCTTATTGGAAAGCATGTAAAATGAAAAGTTACAGCAGTGATAATATTGTTTCCAGTACAATGGAAGTGAAATGATAAATCTGTGCCAAATATCAATAGATGTCATCTTGAAGGTCTTGTCCTTTTTAGAAGGCTTCTCATGGTGAGGCTATTTCAGATTGATCATACTTCTAGTATGCAGATTAGGGACAGAGCTAGTCTTATCATCAGTTCATTTGCCATTCTTATCCTGGATAAGATTCTACAAAATAGCAGAAGTTGACTAGTGCAGTTTCAAATCTGACCCTTTGCCAGTTCTGTTGTAATTGTTTTATCTCATTAGCATGTTCAGTCACTAATCACATATATCAGTGTAAAGGAGACATAAAATACTTGTTCCTTATGAATTAAGGACTTTACTGCTCATAAAAAACGACTTTATGTTAATCTTCTCTGTTGCCTTTTGTTCCTTACTTGGATCAAGATTGGATGTTCTTATTGGTAGTTTTTGTTTGCCTCAGATTGGAACATACAGTAAACACCAATCAAAATTGCATGTAGAATATTTCACTGCATGACACATGAAAAGAGTGGACTTTAAAATTCAATCCAAGTTGACAAGATGTGAAGAAACAAAAACTACATGTGAACGTGAGTATTAAATGTACTTATCGTACTTAAATTGTACATAGGAAAATTTTTGCAATGTCTCCATTTGCTAAATATCGGTAATCAATGGCTGAACATACCAACAGGATTATAAATTTTTTTTTGCATGGAATCATCAAAATGCTTGAATAGTCACCTTGTGGTCATGTGGAGAGTGGGTGTTGTCAATAATTTTATTCTTACTGACTCCTATGAGTGCCTTTGCCTACATTGTCTTTCAATTATGAATTTTTAATTGAAAGAATAAAAAGGCAAATCACTAATAATTATTCATGACTGCAGGTGATTAAAGAATTTGTTAAATATCATTTTGTAGTAATTCTTCACCTTTTTTATTGATGTATTTATCAATATTGCAAAATTATTGATCTGCATCAAATTTTTCTGATGGAACATATTGTAGTTTCAAGGTGTGTTAATACAGTTCCTATATTCTGACTACCCAGTGACTTCATTTAGCAGTTTTTTTCTTTTCATTCAGTCATCTAGTTCTTTTGCAGACCAAGACATTGCATAGTGTTTTTATTTTCTGTAATGTTGAGTTGTTTGATTCTGTCTCCAATCATTAGTTCCATTATTAGCTCAAAGACCCACCCACTATCATTTACAGAAGACAAACTTTAGCATTAATCAGAAGATAGACAATATTACAGACTTATCATTTCAGCATTAATACTTCCAGCAGAATTAAACCAATAACAAATTTATTATGATGTTTGAATTTACTATATCCCATAATTACTTGGACTTCACATTGCAAATTTTAGTTGATTGGTATGATGGAATCATAATTTTACAGATATTTACAAGAATCCCTTTGAACCTCCTGTAGCAGTTAACATTTTTGGTGTTTTTTTTTGTAGTGGACATTGATGTTCATTTACAGGAGTGCAGGCAGAACAGAGACATTTTGTTTCTAATACGTTCTATATAAATTTTACTTTTATTGGAATTTTAATGTAAATCTCAAAAAATGTTTTGAATTCTTACTGAATTATTTACATTATATTAAGTTAGTTTTGAAACTTTAAATTCTTCATAATTCATTTCTTCCTATTTACCTGTGCATAATTTACAGCTGTAAATAGTAAAGATCTTTATAATGGCCAAAATTCTAGAATGACTAAACACTTTTGACCATGATCTGCTGGCTCAGTATTTGAAGGCAGATCTGGGTCAGTGATATTTACAGTAAGATTTGTGTTATAAGAAAGCATATATGATATCTCATTGTTATTTAACTTTTTTATATTACCACTTTATTTTGGTATATTGTGATACCCTTTATTGTTTCCATACATATGGCTGTTGACAAATCCTAATCTAAACCACTTGGTGGAAATTCATGTTTAAAAAAGTTACATTGCCCTTGGAATAAAAATTTTTATGGGATGGGTTGTTGGTCAGCCTTCTGTCCTACTCCTTTAGTACCCAGGAGGGTTCAGATGTTAGATGTAGACAGAATTTAAATGACAATAACATTTTCAAGCGTTTTGATCAAACCTTATCAATGCGGTCCTCAAAGGAGGACATACCTTATTATGTGATGGGTTTTGCATTATGACCTTAGGATCTCTGTCTGGTTTAAATGAATAGGGGGTAGGTTGGTAAGGAGGGGGGATTTAGATTTGCAGTAAATCATGGAGATTTGCAACAGCGAGACATTGCAGTTGCTCTAGTTTTTTCTTTATTTTCAATGACTTAATTCATCATAGACTGAAGTCCTGGAGTATAAAGCATGGATATTTGTGATTGCAAATAATTATCATTGCTTTGTTTTTTTTATACATGATTTAAGTCTTCGCAAGTTGAAGGAGCTAGTTTTTCCCACAATTGATGATTCCAAGTGGCTATCCAACATTGAGTCCACACACTGGCTGGATCATATTAAGGTAACTTTACTGTACACACTTTACTGTACACACTATTCATAGTCACAGCTCATGCAGATATGTTCACTTTTTAGCTTTATATAAAATAAGATTGTTGACAAAAAGACATTTGTGAAGAAATGGTGATTTAAATTCTTTGTTCACTATTTATTTTAATTTTTTTTATATCAGCTGAATTCTGGAAGTTGCAATATTTTTGTTTTTCACAGGGTGATTTGCTGGTGAGACATTTCTGTTAATTTATTCTGATATATCATTGTACTATAAAGCATATCTCTTATGCCAGGACTTGCATTAGTTTTCCCTATTAGTAAGCATCATCTTCTCTGATGAGGATCCATAAAATGCACAGATTTTATTTCCTTCAGCCTTTGACTGGTAATTTTATGGCATCATCATAAGTTGTTGTAGTTCATTGTCCGATATTTCCTATTTTTATGTCTCATTTTGATTCCATAGCAAACTACAGATGTTACAGACATGAATAGCATCTTCAAATCGTTAGAATTCCACTTCCTTCCTAACACACCACACTCAGAAGTCGGAAACTCCTGCTTCAGTGACATCTGCTTTCTTGTCCAAGACTTGGATCTACATCATTCTTCAATCTAGTTTTCCAGTTTGCGGAGACATGTGACCCTGGACTTGCAGCATCCACTATCTCTACACTTAATTGTGTCTTAATTTTTAACCATTAATATCTGTATATCTGTGCAACAGAGTTTTTAAACTGTTTTAACAAGTACTTTTCTATCTCTTTCTCAGCAAATTTTGGCAGGTGCAGTGAAGATTGCAGATAAAGTAGAAAACAACAAAGCTTCTGTGTTAGTTCACTGTAGTGATGGCTGGGACAGGACTGCACAGGTATGCTTGTTTAGATAATTGGCTAGTACTTGATCCAATTTTGTTGACATGTCTTAAAGTCAGAACTTGTGATCAGTACAAACTCTAGTTTTGTTAATTTGTCTTAATGTGTGATGTTTTAGGCAAGAACTGGTCTCAGGTTTGCTAACTTGACTTAGAGGTATGTCTACAACTGGTGAAACTTGTATTGGGGTGTGTGTTAAAGATTGCTACTACAGCTTAAAAATTGAACTATTTCTGTACTTATGCTCACTGTGTGTGTGTGTGTGTGTGTGTGTGTGTGTGTG
>QKMX01367120.1:9394-19548 GCA_003401595.1 Venustaconcha ellipsiformis | reverse complement strand
AATCAGGAATTATTAGAATGGTTGGGGAAAGTTTTAGAAGCAGGACAAAATAGGACATAAATCAGGAATTATTAGTATGGTTTGGGTAAGTTTTAGAAGCAGGACAAAATAGGAGTTAAATCATTAATTATTAGAATGGTTGTGGTAAGTTTTAGACTGGGACTGTAATAGGAAATTCAATCAGGAATTAATAGAATGGTTTTGGAAAGTTTAAGACGTGGAACATTTCTAAGAATTCAGTCAGGGATCATTAGGATGATTGTGGATATTTTAGACATGGGCCGAGAATAAAAATTGAATTAGAGATTATTAGAATGGTTGAGGAATTTTTAGACCTGGGACAAAAATAGGAATTCAATCAAGGACTAATAGAATAGTTTTGAACAGTTTTAGACATAGGACAAAAAAACTAATTTGATCAGTGATTATGAGAATGGTTGGTGAAAGTTTTAGACATGGGACACAAATAGAAATTCAATCAGGGAGAAATATAAATGTTGGTCATAGTTTTAGACATGGGACACAAACAGGAATACAATCGAATAGAAATAGAAATGTTGGTCATAGTTTTAGACATGGGACACAAACAGGAATACAATCGAGTAGAAATATAAATGTTGGTCATAGTTATAGACATGGGACACATACATAAATTCAATCAGGGAGAAATAGACATGTTGGTCATAGTTTTAGATATGGGACACAAACAGAAATTCAATCAGAGATAAATAGACATGTTGGTCATAGTTTTAGACGTGGGAGCCCTATATTCATGATATAGCTCATTGTTCCTTAGGCATGTGTATGTCATCACTTTGTTCTACCCCAAATCAGCAGTTTGTCTGTCTGTCTGCTTACAGCTTGGTCATGTATGTCACCTCCATTTGATTTAACATAGAGTGCATTAAATTGATTGTATATTTTTTTTTATATTCCTGTCATTTTATCAGTGTGTAAAATGTTTTAAAGGTCTGTACTACATAGAGGTTGTACATACAAATTTTGAGGCTGATGTGAATGATGTGTTTGTAAAGATGTCAGTAATGCTATATATACAGTATGAGAGACTCCAAGTTGATAGGAAAAGAGTAATAAAGTATAAGCTGTAGATGGGTACTGAGAGTTAAAATAGGTAAAATATCTTTTTTAATCATGGCATTGACTTCATTGGGTATGTAATTGCTGATGGGTATTTTGCATAAAAACTTCTTTCCAGTGTGCATTTCAAGGTTTTCTTCATGAGAATCTATGCTTTTAAGGAATATCCCCATAGCCATTTCGATTTCAACCCATTTGTATTCATATCAGACTGATCTGCGTATTGTAAAATTGTATCAAAGTGCACCAGTGTAAACTTTCCTCCCTGTCCTGTCTTGTATATGAATTAATGTTGAACCTATTGTTTCTTATCCACTCTTCAGTTCCTCTTCACCATTATTTACTCTGTGTTAGAATTGCTATAGCCACATCTGTGCACTTGATATTTCCTGCATTCTCATGTTTACATTTTATTTTATTCAGGTGCGCTTGACTAAAAGCCAAAGCTTTAGTTTTCGGCGCAGAGCCTTTCGACTCAAACCAAGGGTACAACATGTCTGTTATGTTTTTGGTTATGTTTTGTTTCCTTTTTTATTTTCCTTTTAGTTATTTTTAATCCTTAAATCCTGTTTTTTTTTGTTAACAAGAAAATGCATGATATTTTACTAGCCAGAAAACCCATGGTCTCTTTTTTATGCATTATACATTTAAGGTTTCATGGTTTCTCTGGAGAAAATAATAAATGTTTGTGACCAAAGTTTTCATCATTTGTCCCAGAAATTTTTGTTTCTAAATCTGGAAGAGTTTATTGGATCCTAAGTGGAATGTCTCCAGTGGCAGAAACAAGTAAATTGCAATATGCTACAATTTCTAAAGAGTAAATAAAACCTCCCATTATCAGATCACTCCACCACTGTGACTAATTTTTCAGTCTTGAATTTTGTATGTTAATTTGCAGTAGTAAGGAACTCCCAATTAAAAATTGTTGTTTTCGGTCTTGATCACCTGGAGTACTAGATTGTTAAGTTCATTGATCCTTTATGCAAATAATTTGTATAACTTCGCTAGTCTGCATTGGTCCATTGATTTCTAAATTATACCTCATTATTTTAGGAAATTTCACATCAATTTTGAGACAATTAAAGGTAATTGTAAAAACTGCTAATGAGTTCAAGGATGAATTTATACCCATTACCAAAGTCATAACAAGAATTCATATTCTAGCCTCATTCTGGGTGTAATGTGTACCATTTACCATGATCACAATAAAAGCCATATTCCAATCCCATCCAAGAACCATGAATGGAAAGTAAATCTATATATTTATTAATTCCTATTACATATTTTTTATCTTTTTAATTCCCTCTCTCACTTTGCTTCAGCCTATTTTTGTAGGTCTGAATGATGACACACCAAATTCAGACTGCATCAAAATTAATACCACTTTTCCTTGGTCTCAGTGGTGGTCTTGTTAGGTTTTACTGTATGATGAATATTCTAGAAGTCTTAATTATTAGGTTTTACTGTATGATGAATATTCTAGAAGTCTTAGTTGTTATATTTTACTGTATGATGAATATTCTAGAAGTTTTAATTGTTAGGTTTTACTGTATGATGAATATTCTAGAAGTCTTAATTGTTAGATTCTACTGTATGATGAATATACTAGAAGTCTTAATTGTTAGATTTTACTGTATGATGATTATTCTAGAAGTCTTAATTGTTAGATTTTACTATATGATGAATATTCTAGAAGTCTTAATTGGGAGGTTTTACTATATGATGAATATTCTAGAAGTCTTAATTGTTAGGTTTTACTCTATGATGAATATTCTAGAAGTCTTAATTGTTGGGTTTTACTATATGATGAATATTCTAGAAGTCTTAATTGGGAGTTTTTGCTGTATAAAGAATATTCTAGAAGTCTTAAGCAAGCTCTCAAAACTTTTGAACTTTTGTAAATATTTTAACAATCATTGTCCCTCCTAATATGAAATTTTAGCAAGAAGGTCCTGGCATTTGTAAACAGTTGCCAAAAATGCACTACATCAGAGTTATATATTCCTTTTGAAAAAAGGAGTGATATATATTTTTGTGTAACCACAAAATGATATATTTTTGTGTGAACACTTAAGTATTGCGAAGTTGCAAATCTTTCTTAGAAAATCATTGTTTTAAGATTCACTTTTTCTTTAACTGTTCTTGTTATATTGGATATCATTCATGATTTGCAGTTGTATCAAGTTATTTCAGATGCTTTTACTGATGAGACTAACTTTTAAATTATAAAGTTTTTAACATGTTTTGTCTGTACTTAGATTGCATGAAACATTAAATATTGACATTTCACCATTCATTACAGCATTTAAAACTTTATTTTTATTTTAGCAAGAATTTATTTATATTCTATGACATAAAATAGCAATAAGTTAATATTGCTGAGCCTGCAAATTTAGTTACAAGGACAGTGCTTTGTGTACATGTATGCAATATTGCACATGATGCATTAGATCTTCCATTAGATATGTATAATTTACATCATAATGACATTGATATGTATCATTGCTAATATTTCTGAAGTACTGTATACTTGTTTGGCCAGGTTGCAAAGAGGTTTATGTTTACTCTCTGATGGTTTTTGTTGTCCATCAACTATTCTGTTCATCCATCAAGTATCAAAGCTGAGATTATAGCTTTTGTTTATGTCATCAGGACACTGTTTGCTTGCAGAGTTACAAGGCATGCTATGTTAATGTTTCATGAGTACATCAGCTATGACCTATATTTCAAGGTTTGCAGACACAATAAAAGGGAAGGTACATGACAAATTTGTTTAATATGCAAATGTAGAGAAATCTGAAAGCTTTATGTCTTTCATTGACTTGGATTGACATTTATTTTTTTATCACTGTAAGGAAGACCATGTACCATATGATGATTCCTTTTCTATAAGGGATTACTACATTGGAATACATTTTCTTTTAATTTGAAATCCTTTGCAAAAGTGCTAAACTTGGGAGCACAATGTAAATGTACAGGTTCTTCTTTCATTTGCAGTTTAAAGGACATGAACCATTTCACTTTCCAGTGTACTAATTGTAAAAAAAAATAGCATTTGGTTGAAAGTTTGGTAAGCACTAGGTGTTCTTTCTTTCTTAAGCAGACCAAAGTGTGATTATGTTTTAAATTACTGAAAAGATGCAAACCTAAAAAGTTCTCATGACTCACAATTGAATACTTTTGCACTTGCCATGCCTAGAAGAGGTCTTCCCACATTTTCTAGTTTATTCCCTGTAGTAGGGGTCTTTCTAGTTTATTCCCTGTAATAGGGGTCCTATGGCTATGTAACATTCGGGGCAGAGTAGTTTAAAATAATTTGGTCCGTCAGTTATGTAATTTTTTTAAAAATTTACTTAAAGCAGAAGTTGTGATGACTGGTGAAGTAAAAGGGATTTTTAATTATTGAAGATTTACAGGGTTCCTACATGGTTCTAGAATTCTAAAGAAGGTCTAAAATTGGAAAATTTCTTTTCTAGGTCTTTAAAATGTCTGAAAAATTTAAAAGTGACAAAGTTTTGAAAACTTTTTAAAGTTTTGTTATAAAACCATCTTTGTTAGAAACAGGTAATGTGACTGCACTTTTTAGCATTTAGGAGAAGTTTTAGACCAAGGAATAGAAGCTCTTCCAGAGATCTGGAAATGTTGATTTCTTTTGGGTCAGGAAAATGTATGGAATATTTTTCAGATTTGTGGCAGGAACCCTAGATCTATTACTGCTACAAGAACATGCTTGTACTAATAATATTTAATTTGAAGAAAACAAAAATAATAATGTCTGGTACAACTGGTGCAATTCTAGTACTTTTCATATATTGCCCTCTTGCAATGTAGCTACTGTCCTGTTATTCCACAGATATTGTCCTATTATTCCACAGATGTTACCCTGTTATTCCACAGATATTGCCCTGTTATTCCACAGATGTTACCCTATTAGTCTTTAGATGCAAACTGCATTAATTATCAGGTGTAATAATGTTGATGGTAAAGTAACAATATAATTTTGTAATGCTTTAGGAATCCTCTTCCAGTGCAGGGGTACGCAGTAATCACACAATTATCCGAAAGGTAAACTGCCATGTTCAGAAATATTTATAACTGGTGTATAAATTAGTAAATTGCATTTGCATAAGCCTGCTGGGCAGAAAGAAATGTTGACAGAATATATTGCCATGTATGAATTAGTATTTAGATCTCTTAACAGAGTTGCTGTTCCATTTGAGATCCTTGCACAGGTTTCATTTGTGAATAGCGATAGGTAGATTTTCTTAGTACTACATGCATGGGTTACTTCTGAAATATATGCCCCTTATAGAATTGTATATGTTAATTTATATCAGGTTCAAGATGTATGCATGGGTGTCTTATAATGACATTAGTGATTGATTTTTACTGATTTTCACATAAATTTATAAATGGGTTTTTATAATTCTTTATCAGATTTCATATACAATTGATGGATTGCTGACTCCTCCCCCCTTAACACATTGCTTCTAACAATGGTCACCTGACCAATGCATTTGCTGCGTAGTTGTTTGTGTTACATAATGACAGTTGGCTGATGGCGTCAAACCTGACATAATCATTACCGTAAGACAGTCATAATTTTCTGATTTTTGTGAAATTTCCATATTAAATCTAATTTTACTTCTATTGGAAGTTAGTGTGATAATAAAGACTTTGATTTTTTAGCTCACCTCATCCAAACATCTCCAAATCTGTTGAACAAACTTAACAGAACATGATATCATTGTGCAGTTAAAACCTCAGGTTTCTGCAAAAGATACCACTCCACCATTAGGTATGGCCACTGTTACTGTAAATAGAAGAAGCTTGAAATGACCTCTCTTGGCAAGGAGGTCTTTCAGTTTTTATAAATTGTGCCAATTCTCCATCAGATGTGGTTAGTGTTAAAGACAAAAGACTCGTCTCTACAACTTCTTTGGAAAACCTCATTCAAATCTGTGCAAACTTAGAAAACATCTTGACATAAAGTTTTCAACTGGTATTAAAAGTATTTGATGAACAAAATGGACTCAAACTATGCTAGTATAGGTTTCAGTATTGGAGAAAAGATGCATTAGTAATGTGCTGCATGGATAGCAAAGCAATAAGGATAAAGATAAACCTTGTCAGTTTTGGGTTCAATGGTGAAAAGTCAAGGTCAGTGTCACTGATAAAAGAAAAACATTTCCAAACAATAAGATTGGTTTTACTTGGACCAAACTTTGTGAGTGGCTTGCATTAGGGGAAAAGAAAAAGCATATTGATTTTGGCATCCAACGTTAACAGACTAAGATCATGTTGACTGCAAAAAGGAAAATGGTTTCTGCACAGTAACCTTAGTTCCACATTACAGACCCCAGTTGCCAAGGCACTACATATCCTAATTGTATTTCTGTGCCCAAAACACCAAACCAAACCACACTGTTACAGACCTTTATCAGTCTTTTCGGTTGGCTTACAGATAGGATAAAGAAGAAACCTACTGCATGAAATGAAAACATCAGGGTCGTGGCCATTGTGATAAAGAAAATTATTTTCAATGGACAGGTTTCAGTTATACTCTTGTCATATTAAAAAAATTAACTTTCAGACTTGGGTTGTGGTTTGTTCATACATGTTTTACAAATGCAAATGTAGTTTATATTGCGTGAGATCTTTCTTTTAGTTACTTTATCACAGAATATCATGTCATTTCCAGGAATTGAACCTGAATATTATCTCTGCCAGGCACACATGCCACTAGACTACAAGGTCTAAACCAGGTTTGATGGTTAGTAAATGACCTTGTATACCAGAACTGCAGATGCATAGGTTGTATTCAGCCAACTGTGAGTAAAATTATTAGACCCAGATCAGATGTGTTACATAATGTGCCACAAGACAGAGGGCCTATGTGTTACATAATTTGCCACAAGACAGAGGGCCTATGTGTTACATAATGTGCCACAAGACAGGGCCTATGTGTTACATAATGTGCCACAAGACAGAGGGCCTATGCTGTTCATTCTGTTTTAGTTTTGTGTGAACAAGATAGACCCAGATATTAGGTTGCATTGTGGGACAGCAGATCTTAGTCCTATTTGAATCAAACAAAGATAAATACAGTTTAGTCTATTCACAGAAAATGTTACAAAGTTTTATATTGCAGGTATACCAGTCATAAAAAGGGATTGCTCATGAAATGTAGGAGTATTTAACTTTTTTGAAAAATTATATTTAAGGGTCCAAGCAATCAAACGTCAACATAGAATGTAGAATTTGGTTTGCATTTTCTTCTTGTACTTAGATGAACATCAATCCTCATTCGTAAGAGCCATTATATAGAAAAGCAATGGAAAATGTACCCCACTATTATATTAATCTACTCATCGCACACAAATTAATAGTTGAATAAGTATATAAACTTCTTCAAATTTTCACAGGTTAAAAATCAAGGTTGAAGATCATAGATTTATTAATTGTACAAAATGCCTGGACTGGCTTCCTCAGTGCCACTTTGGGAGAGGTACTTGTGCCCGAAACAATGTTTTTAAAGTGCTGTTAAAACCCACACAGTAAATGAAAGATTATAACTTAGCCTTGATTGTGTTTTAGTTTTGATCAAAAGTGGAGGAATGCTTGAAATGGTAGTAGTAATAGTAGCAGCCACAGCATGGCCTTTTATGGGTTGTGAGCATAATGAACAATATAAAGCATACAAGTATGAAATTACACTTCTCAAAGCTAACAAGTTTTAGTTTTTATACTATTATACTAATTTGATTTTGTGTATTAACTCTATTATTAATATGTATGTTTGTTCCTATTCTCAAAATAATTATAAAACAACAGGGATTGAAAATTCCCTCTCTCAGCATCGATACAGAAAGTGAAATTCTTCATTGTTGATTGAGTATATTTTTCCATCAGGCAGATGCTGATTCGGGCTGACAGGTGTTCATTTTCTTTTGAGAATCTTGTCAACTTTGAGAGTCTATATTCAGTCAAAACAATTTTGGCCAGTAAAAACAAAACTTAGCTTCCCCAATTAGTCTGATTGCCTCTGCACTAAAGAACCTGCTTTTGTTGATATGCTGTAAACCACAAATCAAACCAGTTTCCCTTTTTGAGGCAACAGAAAGTAAAAGCCAACACAATATTCTACAACAAAGCTATAAACAACCCATAATCTCTTTCCTGAATATACTTATGTGGACTAAATAATCAGAGCAAAAATCGTATTCAATTTAGGAATACATTACAAAGTGAAAGGATGAAGCTATACTTTAACTTTCACTATACACATTTGTATTCCATCATGTGATCTTACTGCATTTTGTTCACTAACATGAGCTTTAAAATGGCTGCCTCTATGACATATCTGGGATTCTTTTCATGGAAAAGACAGAATGCTCCATTTGTCTCTATACTTTCTTTTTGGTTAATTTGCTTTGATCAGACTTGTACGATATCTTAACTTTCACTCTTCAGGATTAATAAATGCTTATCAAACTGGCCATAATTTGTAATTACTTGTAAATTGTGTTGGAAAGGTAATGAACAGTGTTTTAAAATAACCTTTCACATGATCAAATTTGGCTTATTAAAGTCATGAACTTTTTTATATTTTTATTAAAGCTGCTTTAGAACAAGATGAGAATCTGTCTTAAAGTTGTTGAAAAATGTATTTCTCCTACATTTGCAGTTGTCAGCTGACATTTTGGCATAATATTAGAGCATTCTTGAAGTTTTGTACCCTGATATAAAGGTTTCCTGATCTGTCCATGCACCATTGACAGGTGAAACACCACATTCTGCCTCATCAAGCAAAAATCTGTCCATACACTGTTGACAGATGAAACACCACATTCTGCCTCTTCAAGCAAAAGTCTGTCCATACACTGTTGACAGATGAAACCACATTCTGCCTCATCAAGGGAAAATCTGTCTATACACTGTTGACAGATGAAACAACATTCTTCCTCTTCAAGCAAAAATCTGTTCATACACTGTTGACAGATGAAATGCCACATTCTGTCTCTTCAAGAAATCTGTCCATACACCATTGACAAGTGAAGCAACAAATTATACTGATCCCATTTTTTGGGAAAAACTTTTTTTATGATTTTTATAAGAAGTTAAATATTAATCATTGAATGGAAATTTTAATTCATGCTGGTAACCATCTCTTTCACTCAGTAATTAGATGTTTGAATTTCCAACTGCTTTGTTCTTGCTGTTGAATGCAAGGATCAGTTTCTCTTCAAACAGTATACAGATTACACTGCTTTGAAATAGGATGAAATATTTTCTGAAAAATTGATAGATTTATTTTGTATAAAATCTTGAACCAAACTTGAATTGCATTGTGTTCAAATATTTCATTAACATTAACAAGCAGCATCTTTAGAGCTTCATGAATGCAATTTCCAAAATTTAAATAAATTCATTTCTTTTCCCAAAAGATTCTTGTTCAATGGTCTTATTAATGGGTTAAATTTTCTTGCATGGGACTGCCTTGTATTGTTCGCAAGACTTCATTTTAAAGATGGAAAAACTTTGAGAAAAGATAAAATTTATTAAAAGAATAGTATCATTGGTTCCAGATGAGAAGCACAGGATTGTGTTGTTTACTTTTTAATGTAATGGCTGACTAGCTCAGAATGCTGTTAATGCATATTAAAAGAGGATTCTTTTGTGAAATTTGTCCCTTTTTATTGATGTTGCCACTTTCAGAAACAACCTCTTTACAAAAATTAGGAGTTCAGCACAAATTATTTTGTTCAACATAGTACAAAGGTTTTCACAGATTAGTTTATCATGTCAAATTAATTGTGATATTGTTAAGAAAAGGTCTTTTCTCTGTCACCTTGTTATTATTGATATTGCCCCAGGATAAATCCTTTGCAATGAAGGTTTTAGATTTTAAAAAGATTAGGAGTTCAGCACAAATTATTTTGTTCAACATAGTTCAAAGGTTTTCACAGATTAGTTTATCATGTCAAATTAATTGTGATATTGTTAATAAAAGGTCTGGCCGAGTGGTCTAAAACACTGTCCGTTACGGATCACTG
>QKMX01367118.1:18014-29777 GCA_003401595.1 Venustaconcha ellipsiformis | reverse complement strand
ATATATATATATATATATATATATATATATATACACAAAACTATTCAACCAATTTATTAAATTTGCACACAACATAAACACAATTTTGAGATTTAATTTATTGCATTACTGCGGCGTATGTAAACTGAATGGCAGTTCTATGTAACATTGTACAGTGTTTCATGTTACATGATATGCGTCTGTCAGAAATGGGGTACAAATCTTGTCAGTGACCTTAGAGACAAAACCCTGGCTGTCAGAAATGGGGTACAAATCTTATCAGTGACAAAACCTGTGCTGTTATAAATGGAATGTTATCAAGCATACATGTACAACACTGCTCATCCCTGCACCTCAAACAGCTTTTGATACAAAACATAAATATATTTTTAAAAAAATCTATAAATAATGGAAAAAATGGAGTT
Organism: Venustaconcha ellipsiformis; assembly: GCA_003401595.1. Classification (NCBI taxonomy): domain Eukaryota; kingdom Metazoa; phylum Mollusca; class Bivalvia; order Unionida; family Unionidae; genus Venustaconcha; species Venustaconcha ellipsiformis. The sequence goes on along the minus strand of QKMX01367118.1, from coordinate 29,373 downwards.
GTGAACTTTATCTCATGGATAAGAGCCCAATTGTGCCATGAAAAACACACCTTTTAGCTGCAATATACAAGTAAACCAACATTTATCCCTTGATCTTAAAACGCTTTTAAGATAAGCAGAACATGACTGAAATCTAAACAACCCCCAGTAAACAAAGTTTAATCCTGTCTGCTCAAAATTAAAAAGTGGAAAGGAAAGTCAGAAATTCAACAGATAACACCATGTCCTTGACTTACACAAGACCCCCAATGTAACACAAAAGATCTGTTGATGATGACATGAACACAAAGATGAATCCCTCACACCAATTACAGATTGCATGTAAAGCAAAAGTCACTGAGCCATGGCCTTAAAGATAGCACTACCAATGTGGTATGTAACATTCCTTCTAGTAATTATATAGAAGGATGCCACATTTCATGCCTTATTTTCAAATGACTTTAACACTGTAGACCAGAAGGTAAAGTGAAGAAAAACTAAATACTGAACTTGATGTTAATGATGGCACATTGAAAGTGTTATGTGACAGACCTTTTAGTAATGATGCACATCCCTAAACCTTAAATGTCTTTAAAGTTATAGAATGGTAGATTGTGTGTTGCAAATGTTATTGTGCAGTGATCATGACATAGAAAACAAGAACCCCAATGTACTATGTTAAAAGTCATAGAGCAGAATGGAAACTAATAGAATGGCATAAAGACAAAAGCAGGAATGCTATGATCATCATTGGGTTGAGGGTGGGAGGTCCTTTAACATTCATATCATAAATATGATAAACAATGCATCCAAAGAACCAAATGTACATTCAGACTTGGTGATGTAGTGTCAAAAAACTAAAGCTAGAGGTGATGGGTGCATTGCAGAGGGCCCCAGTCTCTACAATTTACTCTGAAAGACCTTAAAGAAAACTTCTGTAGTAAAATCAAGCTTGGGAGATCAGTATTCAGAATCTTGTCAGTGTCCATAATATCTTTGGCTGAAGTGCAATATTTCTCAGTAATAGTACGCTGTTAATAACAAAGTCAGGAGTAATGGCAATCAGGTGCCATAACTCTTCTAAATAATAATGTGGAAAACTTTAAATTAAATTTGTTCAAGGTCTCATCAGTATAAAACTGCATGCGAAATTTGGCTGAAATGCAACAAAGCATAGTAAAGTTAAGCCGTGGAAACTAAAACGAGGACCATGGGCAGTCATAGGCAATATTTTCTTTAAATGATGCCGAAGAACACTGAAAATCAAATTTACACATGGTCGCATCAATATGAAGCTACATGCCAAATTTGGTTGAATCCAATCATGTCTGGAAATTATCAAGTCAGGAAGATGATAATCAGCGGTACAAACTCTCTTAAAAGACAATAAATACATAAATGACACATGTCTTTGGGATAATGTTTATTTCAAATTGCCTAAGAATATATTAATTGCCTCTTGAGCTATGCTGGTTATAAGCAATATTCCAGGCATTTAGTTAATTGACAAGCACCTCTAACATCAAGCTTACAAGCCAAAACCCATTAAATGCATATCAATGATAATCGGTCAATTTATGCATCTGAACATCCTGGTTACAAGGATCTGCTTTAATGGAGATCTAATATTGATAAATTATATCCCTCTTCCACATTAATAAAAAGTTTATATAATTAGTGATATTAAAGTACCAGTGGGAAAGGAGAAGAAGAAGGAGATGATATCAATGACATTGATGAAGACAATTACACATGACGCTTTGTAAAATGTGTTTAATGCCCATCAAATGAGTTTTTTTTTGTGTAAAGTTTATGACATACAACATGCTTTAAATACAACTTTATATACAAATCTAAACAGAAAACTGAATTGGGGACTATCTGCTGGAACTACATTAGGATTCCTGCTTATAACAAAAATGCTGGCCAACTCTGAACAGAGATCTCTCTGCAGAGGCTCCATTAGTGCTTCTTTATAATTACAGTATATTTAACCCCATTCATTCAGGCCTGTTGTATTCTTTCCCTGAGATTATTTCAGCTTAAAGATTATGTCTCTCTTACATAACCAATATCTGATTACAACAAAATTCTGGATAACTGTCTAATCTGGTCCCATTCATGACCTGAATCGGTATGTCATACAGTATCTACCAAAGGATACAAGACTACCATAAACTCCCTGCTGGAGCATTGCTTAAGTTCTCAGAGTTAGAAGGAATCTGATCTTCAGAAACACCCTTCTCTGGAACCTCTTCACATTGGATAAATGAGGCAATAGCTTGCTCTCCTTTTAGAGGACTTGAAGGACTTAGTAGGACCACTGATGCAAGTACCTCTGCTAAATCAAAAACATCTGCCTCTCCCTTCTCTACAGAAAAAGAAGAGTCCTTTGCGAGGATTTCTGAGTGGTAGCTGAACCCTATGGCCAGCTGGTCATTGCTAGCCTTTTTTGACCCGGGTGTATTACATAAACTGTCATGTCTATGTGCATTGTCAAGTGGCTCCCCATATCCACATGGCAGATCTTGATCAGTAGCTTCAACTTTCAATGGAGATGATTCTTTAGCTAGAACATCAGAGTGATAATTGAAGCCAATAGCCAGCTCCTCTCCTCTCTTCCTGGGAGTTAGACTGGTAACATCCTCATCTGGCTTCCCATGTCCACATGGCAGATCTTGATCAGTAGCTTCAAGTTTCAAGGGAGATGATTCTTTAGCTAGAACATCAGAGTGATAATTGAAGCCAATAGCCAGCTCCTCTCCTCTCTTCCTGAGGGTTAGACTAGTAACATCCTCATCTGGCTTCAGCTTCATTTCACGCACTGGATCTTCCTCACTGCATGTTTCCTTCTCTCTGCTGATAACCTTCCCCATGGAACTGGGAATACCCACTTCATGAGGAACATTTTCTTTATCCTCAAACATCTCTTCCTCCATCATGACAGAAGGTTTCTCATTTACACTGCATGCTATTCCTGACACAAAATTCTCCAACCTTTCCAAATCCTGCAGACTTCCTTGTTTGCCAATTGGCAATGGGCAAGTACTTGGCCTGATCAACATTCCACTTAGCAATTGTTCTGACTTTTGACCTCTGTTCCCAGATCCCATATTTGCTCTGATGACAGTCAAAGTGGGATCACTCTTTAGGCGGACATCACGACACATCTCCCCCAAACCGAGATGAGTAAATTCTCCTCTGAAATACAAGTTATGAAAATTTAAAGAATACATTTAATGAATTCATTTCTATTTAATTTGAAACCTTAAGCAAAACTTAAAAATGTAAAACATTAACACACAAAACTTTTTTGAGCAAAGTTGATATGGTTTTTTAACATGGTAATAACAATAAATCAATTTAATTAATAACAGATTTCTAAAAAATATTTATCAAAATTATAAAACGATGCTAATAATTTAGAACCAAACAGCCCCATATGTCATGTGCCAGAGTTTAGTGCTTACTTTCAATATCTTGGGCCTAATATCTCTGCATCTGGCATGTTTCTAGACAATCTTAAAGAGGTAAAAAAGTGAGTTTTTGTTTCAAATTTTCTGAAACGAACTTTAATCTTGCATATACACATTATACATGAATCAGTATATATTTTAATGCCATAATTTACAGTAACTGAAATAGCAAATCAATTATCCATAAAATTTCAACCAATTATGCACAAGAATTTCTAAAAATAAGTAAACTTTTCGCCAACTATAAAACCAATCCTTACTCTGATACACCTTTCTGTTGTGGCTTTTTCTTTTTCCAATTGCTATCTTTCTTTCCATCAAGTGGAACCAGGTTTCTATGAAGTAAAAGAAAAATAAGAGAACAGTGATCAGTATGAATGTCCCATACTTAAACATCTCCTAAGTAGGAACTAGCAGGGTATGGATGAACTTACTGACAAAAGGGTCCTGAGGACCCTGCACAAGAAATGCAGGTTTAACAAAACTTGATAAAAACATAACCATTAATTTCTTATTAGTCCTGTCCATCCAATTTGTTGACTTAATCATCTTACATGCAAACCATCCATCAAGTTTGAAGAACTTACACTGGTGCAAAAGTCATTCTGCAAAACACTATCTTTCTTTGATCTTTTTGACCCCAAATTCAATAGGCCTTATCCAAACATCAAGTGCATATGCAGTCAAGGTACTAGTCATTATGCAAACATTTTTCTTCTTTTAGTAAAGAGACCTTATGACCTTTCAACTAACAAAATCATTAAGCTTTTGTACTTAAAATTACAAGTCATCGACAAACTTTGGAAAAGGTACACAGCTGGGAACAAATGTTTGTGCAGAAACCATTGTTCTTCTTCTAGTCAGTGATCTTGAACTAGGATGCATACCTTCATTACTAAAACCATCTCTTTCTGGTCAACAGTTCATTCACAACAGCAAAATCATGGTTTTCACCGTAAAGTCCTATACCTGCCTGGATGTGGTGCAATCTAGTATTTTCAAGCACATCAACTGAAGAGTTTCATTATTCAAAGAATTATGGCATGCCATATCACTGCAGAAAATTATTTTGCCAAGCTGATACCTCATCAAGTGAAGCAAGACATTTTGTGATATTTTTTACTGAAACATGTTGGTGAAAACACTGACAGCTCTGCCTGAGTGATTCAAAAGTTATACTCCTGACAAGAATGCAACAAAGTCATTAAGACTTCCCTCTTGGTGAGCCTGAGCATGAGGCAGGGGTAATAGCTGTATATGTTTCACTGTCGGGATGTATGTTATATACTAGCTTTAGTTCCATTAACTTATCTTCAGCAATTTAACAGTTATACTCTAGACAGTGATAAGTCACAGAATTACATTTTCCCATGCTGTGACCTTAATCTGGGGAAGTGGACACAGCTATGGCATCTGATGTACTGTCAAGTCATGATATACAATTCAACCAAGGGTCCCTGGTGGTGAGTGGTCTAAAGTGCTCAGATTTACCAATCACTGCCATTTCCCCTGTGAGAAAACTTGCCAGAAGCTTTCCATGATTCAGTGGTTCTTACTGGAGCTTTTCTGGGTTCCTTTTCCACCAGTTTTATTGACTGCCATGTATAGCTGTATTGCGCTAAGAAATGGTGTTAAAATCAAAACACTACCACCTGAACAAAAGTTCATGCTATGTGATGTACTGTCTAGTCTTCATATATCATATCCTTGGACAAAGGTAAAGTCTCTCCAGCCATTACAAAGTTAAGGGTCAGACATCAAAATGCAAACAGATATCAATGCCATATGATACGTATGATCTTATGTACCTAAAAAACATCAGAAATTTCAGTGAAAATACTGTAATCACTGCATTGAACCTGACAAATTGTAAACCGCTAATAGAAGGTTTCATGAATTGTGACAATGTTTCTCCATAGCAGATGTATTAACACTCTTTCCTCGTAAAAACTACTCATGTTTGAGAATTTTAGGTATGTTGTTAAAAAGATTTTAAATACAAATATCATAAATTCAAAAAAGTAAAATATTATGAATGTAATCCTGGGGTTAGTAAAAATTCAAGTTCAAACTATGTAACTTGCAACTATTTCATCAAATCACTCAAACCATCTCTGGTCTCTTTATGTCATTGACAAATTTTCATTTTTAACAAGTTCAGCTGTTACATAGCATGGATAATTACAACCCCCAAAACTTGGGTTCCCCTCCAAGGAATTGGGATAGTTTAATTGTAAAATTTTAGGGAATTGTAACACGCAGATTTATGGTTTCTAACCTCCATGCCATAATTTTCCTTGCAGTTTATTTTCAGATGTCCTTTTACAGCACATAAGAAAATAAACCAAACTATATATTTTTATTCTTGTTTTAGAGAAGTATCCTTTTTCAACAGATGTTTAGTAGAAGAAGCTGTTGTATCTTGGCATGAAAAAACAAATTTATGATTATTCATCTAACCTAACGTAAATATTTTATTATGTGCAGCTGTCATCGGAATAAAGGTGCCCTTTGATCATATGACATCATTAGCATTACATCAAATTAAATTTGTTTTACAGGATCGGAATCTTTGCTGCATATTTACCACACAAACACAAATTGACAAATTAGATCAGTTTAGAAAGGTGTTTTAAGGCACAGTAAGGCGATTGGACCAAAGTACTTTTCAGAGGGACACACCACAGTAGGGCTCAGGCAACTGGACTAAAGTGCTTTGCAGAGGGACGCACCACAGTAGCTGACCTGGGCTGATATGACAGTAGGATTTCAAACCCACACACTATGATTTTGAGAGCAGCATACCAAATGCTGAACCACTGCAGCTCCTCAACAAACCAATTAACCATAGTGGATCTTCAATAAAATAAAATAGTTATCGATATATACAACTGTATTTCATCAAAGAAATATAATGCATGAAATAGGATGTTCTGTATAAAATAATTTATTAGAAGTAGTCAAAGAAGTTGCTTTAATAGCATTTCATGCTAGAGCAGGTATTGAACTTTATACAACCATTTCTTCTTATTTTGTCCTACCTAGCCTTATTCTTACTGGAGAGGTATATTCATTCAAGTATTAGGGTCCAATTTGTACCCTGACTAGTGATGAACAGATGCATATAAAAGTAATTCCAAGATTCTGTACAATTAAGATGACTTCTGGTAAGGAAAAAAATGGTAAAATTATGAATCCAATCTGCTAACATGTTATGGATATGAATATAATGAGGGAAAATTTATGGCAATTAAGATATTTAAAAACCAAACAAAACTGGGGCCAACAGTGGAAATGGGTCTGCCAAGCAGCATTATCATTACTGCAGATTCATCCCTGCAGAGTCATATTTTTTTTGCAGTTTTGTTTCTTCACATTAATGTCTTAAGCCTGATGAAAAAAGAAATCACAACAATGGGCAAGAGTTGGAAAATTATTAAGCTTCAAATGCTTCTTTTGTAAAAAGATTCAAAACTAATGTGTATTATAGATGAATGTGCCTTACTCATCAATCCAGTCTTGTGGGAACAGGATCTCACAAAAGTACCGTGCATCTTTAATCCATCCGGTACTCTGAAAGTAGAAAGGAGTGATCTACTGCATATAATCGCTCATGAGTCTGAATGTAAACTGCATACACCCATATCTGCCATCACAAAATGCACAGGCAAATTTGGGTCTAATTTGTTTGTTCCACTAACTAACCCCAGCAAACTGCATAAAATCAGATCTATATTCACTTTACAAATTGCAGACCTGGCTTATTTTGCAGTTGGACTCAACTTACAAGCACAAGAACATATGGTAATATTAAAGTGTTCTGTATATTATTATATCATCAGTATATATTCTATAAGCAATATAACAATGCCAATTAAATCTTATACTGCATATGAGGTATCAATTCTTAACAGTTGACAGCTTTTTAATAGATCCAAGTTATTATTTTATTGCATTAAAAAAAACTGTCCATAAAATCAAGACCTTGAATTTGAGTTTGTATTTTGAGGTAATTATATCGACTAAATGGCAACATCATCAACAGTTTATAAATGAGTCATAACCCAATTATGTACACAAGATGAAATCTTGTTGGTGTGAAAAACAAAAACAATAACACAAGAGTTCCTTGAAGGGAATTACGCTCTACCTACTGGTTGAAAAGAATGTCCAGGAATCCATCTATGATATTCTAAGGTAAAAACAAGGTTATCAGGAAGGCCACTGTGGCATACAGGATTAAGATCTGCATCATTTTCATTTAGGACCAACAAAATATGATAAGAAGTCTGTTGGCAAAAGCTTTATGTTGGTATGACCATCTAATAAAAAAGGTGAAGCGTTTTTATTTTACTGATGTATGAACAACGATATCTTCAATAGGACCAACCACAGATTGTCTTAAGAAATTTGTAGCGATAACCCTATGTTGATGACTTTCCATGGTGAAGGAGTAGCAAATAACAAAAGAGAAAAGGCTGCTTTTTAGCCATGTTAGTTTGGCACCAACTAGATATCATAAGTATTTTGGCAAAAGACCCATGCTGATATGACCAAAGCAGCAATAACAAGATTTTCAAGATGGCCACCATGACGGCCATAATGGAGGTTAGATCAACACCATTTTCCTTTAGAACTAACTAGACTTCATAAGAATTCTAGTGATATAGCTTTTGGTTTAAAAAAAAGAAACCGCTATCCCGAGATTTTAATGACAACTGCAATCTGTATGTTAGATCAGCAACAATTTCATTCAGAAGCAACCAGGCATCATAAGAAGTATTTGGTGAAAGCATTCTTAGAATGTTTTTCTGTTCAGGAGTAGTGACAAGATATTCATTATAGGTCAGATATGGCAGGTTTCATATAGAAATCTTGAAGTGAAATCCCATATCAATATGACTATGTACAGAAGTTACAATAAAAAAAAATAATTCAAGATGGCAACCAGTGTGGCCATACTGGATTTCAGATTGGCATCACTTACACTGCAGCCTAATGGGACACAATAAAGAAGGTCTTTTAGTGAAAACCCAATTATAATATAACCATCTCTTCTAGAAAAGCAAAAAAAAAAAAAAAAAAAAAAAAAAAAAAATTTTTCAAAACGCCCATTGTGACAGCCATACTGTTAAAGCAGCACCATTTTCATTTAGAAGCACCTTCACCTTAGGACGAATGTGTTTGTCAAGTTTCATTGGAGTCCTTTTGATGAATGTGTGTTGTAGTTTCATGGGAGTCCTTTAATTAGTTTAGGAGGAGTTTTAATAACATACTTTTGCAAATGGACAAACAAAAGATGGATGATGGACAACATGCCATCAGATGCTTTCTCTGATCTATTCCAGTGTACCATGTCATCTGTCCATCACAATATAATGCTGCAATGGATGTTTCCTTGATTTAACAAATTTTAATATGCTATTAGCATTTCTGCTTGAACATATGTATTGATACCAAATCATGTTACTGGCAAGAAAAGACAATGTGTGGATATATTCTTATGTCCTACTTTTTTTGCTACTGCAACTCTGTATTGCTTCAGGATTGCTTCCTCAATCTTTGACTGCTCCACATTTTTCAGATAACCCAGTTTGTAGATGAGATCTTTTGCTTTAACATTTTGACCTATTTCTGTCATCTTGTCCACAAATGAAAGATATTCTCCAAGATCCTTTGGTTCCTCAATGTAGGATTGTCTCTCTCTTCTCCAATCCTCTGACTCCTTTTTCAGAATAGTAGTCCTTGCAGTTTCCTCGTCTTTGGGTTCTCGGCTCCTCCAATTTTCTGGATCTTGACCCCTTCGTCTTAGATTACTTTTGCCCTTTTTAATTTTCACTGAATCTTTATTTTTCTCCCTGCCATGCTTGGCCCCAGTCTGTATGTCTGAGTTGTTGACATCTCTCTTGACATTGACCAAGTCATCATTCTTGACATCTTTTTCTTTAATAAGCTTATCCACAGATCCAGGGCTTTTAGCTGCAGAATATGGCTCATTGGATTGCTTCTCTGTCTTGCTGCCATCTTCTTTCTCAAAACTATTGATCTCCTCCTTTAAAACTGGACTCTGATACGACAATTTTGTATACTTTCCATCTGCCAAAAAATCAGATAGAATGCAATGTGAATTACAGCCAACAGCAAAAGCATATCATAAACTGTTGCAAATTAAGAAAACATGTCTGAACATTTTATTGTATATCATTATGATACATATATAACCAATTAGCAAATGGCATAATTTTATCATGAAGTGATTTTTTATTTTTTTTACATCGATCATTTTTGGGGTTTTACATTTTCCTGTAGGTGTTAGTAATATTATTCTTAATATATTTGTGGGAACCAAGGTGGTTCAGGGTTAGTGTACTCAAAAAAGGGTGGCTCAGGGTTAGTGTACTCAAAACAGGGTGGCTCAGGGTTAGTGTACTTAAAACAGGGTGGCTCAGGGTTAGTGTACTCAAAACAGGGTGGTTCAGTGTTAGTGTACTCAAAACAGGGTGGGTTCTAATCTACCATCAAATCAGATCAGGTCAGCCACTGTGGTGTGTCCCTGGGCAAGGCACTTAACTCCAATTGCCATGGCACTAAATAATGTATACACCATAGAAATGTCTCACTTTAGCATGTAGTTTATACTCCCAAAGCATTGTACTTCAAACAAACAAGGTGTATATGGCCCTGAGTTTCAAGATAACATGGTAACATTTGTCTTCTTGCAAGCAGGTAAACATATAACAAAACCTTGAAAAGACATACAAAACTTTTAATCAATGTCAGATTGAACAATTAGCCAGGAAATTTTTGGGTGAAAAATGTCAAATTATGGTTTACATGTACATTAATATGGCAAATAAGCAGAATTTATATACATTCACACATGCAAGTGCATGTGCAAGTGCAGACACTCACACACACACACACAAAAAGACTGAAACCAAGAAATAGTGCAAGAGGAACAAGCATATATAACTGAAGAAAAAAATATGTACTTGTATAAGTTTAAAAAAAGCAACAAAATAATAACACTCGATGTGAGGCTCAAACAGCTATTAAAACGTGTAGTGGCAATTTACTGACACAACTCAACTTCTGTAAGTAGCTTGTAGGAAATTTAGCATATGGAGATAGCATGTTGCCCTGTGTGATTCCTTGAGGCATATGGAGATAGCATGTTGCCCTGTGTGGTTCCTTGAGGCATATGGAGATAGCATGTTGCCCTGTGAGGTTCCTTGAGGTAATTATGTCTGAAACAATTCTATTCTACCTTAAGGAAACTAAATACTTTGTACATGTCTTCGCATTACATGTAGTGAAAAATTTAAAACTACATTATTTTCTCCCTCTTCAATAAATACTTTTCCAAACCACTGCAATCAATTGTATTTTCTCTATGTTATTGTCAGCTGGAGATACAATTTAGTCTTCGGATTTCTCTGTTACAGAGGATTCTTTAAAATTGTGCACTAAAGTAATTCATCGAATGTTAGACAATGATGTTAAACATGCTGCATTTTAAATTTATTCAATGCTGATTTTTGTACTTTCATAGCTTGTGTGTACATTATTGATTTTTATTTTATATTCTGATATTGTTTGCCAAAGCTAAAGATTGTGAATTCATACATGAGTAAAGTATAGTTTACAAATGAATTAAAAATAAGAAATGCTACTTAAAAAGATCAAGGCAAGTAAAAGATATACGGTAATCTTTATTTCTATCATTATTCCTGATCTTTCTAACCCTGTCATTAATATATCTTATGCTGCTTGTTTTTGCCATCGTTGTGGATCAATTTCCTTCATATACCTCTTCTATATTTAGCAACCCTCATCCCAATATTAGGTCTTGTGCTAAAGACTTTCTAAAAGCATACCTGTGACAGAACCAGGATTTCAAACCA
>QKMX01367113.1:12502-23186 GCA_003401595.1 Venustaconcha ellipsiformis | reverse complement strand
CGAGCAAAATTTTGTAGGGTTCACCTTCCCTGCTGCTGGCATGCTAGCCTCTGAGCCACTTTCGAGTAAGTCTTGTGTTTTACTCACCCATTTTTTACAGTCCTGATTATTATAAAATGTTTATTTATTTAAAAATCACAGTTCACTTATTAAAAAGAAACAAAAAACCCAGTAATTTTAGTCTAAGAATTGGAAATGTTATACATGCAGATTAAATTTTGATTATGGATAATGAATATATTTTATGTTTTCGTAACAAGTTCCATGTTGTATTCGACATTCATACACACCGCTTTTAATACGTGTACAGCTTTACACACGTATGTAAATTTCATCTTGTTTGTCGATTTGTAGACGTATGAAACTTTGCATGGTGTGTAAATTTATACCATCATGGGTGGGGGTGCAAAACCAAAATTGCACATGAGTGAAAATGTATCAAGTATGGAAAATTTCAGAATGTCAACGCATGGTAAAATATAAACACGTATTTTGACTAATGATAAAACAGAGTTGAAAGTATCCTATAGAGATTATACTTAGAATAATAGGTTGGTCAGTCTGTACGATAGCACGATATGAATACTTTATCCTGGTAAGCTGGATTATTTACAACAACTGTTCGGAGTTTGTATGCTTGTTAAAAATATAAAGATATGAAAAAATGAAAAAGATTTGTTATGGTTATACATATTAAAGTCTTGTTTAAAAAATAATGAAGTGTTTTCTCCATAATTTTAATTTATTACATACAGAATGCCAGACGTTTATAACTTGATGTACATGAGGCATACTTTAAGGTAACCACGGTTATGATCTATATGAGTAATTCAATTATAATTCATAAATGTTTCACTAAAATGAAAATTGTTTCCGTTTTTTATGGATTCATATATGAAGAGTAAGAGATATGAATCACGCGAGAACACATGTTAAGTTATGCAAAGAAATAGGGTAATCGTGACGCCATCCTAATTATAAAAGGCATGTGTACAAAATACTCAAACTTTTATGATCAGTGCAGTGAAGCCGTAAATCTCTAAAACTACTTTGTATATCCATGTATAATTTATTCGTCTATCGTCCAAAAAACCACATCACTTTATTTATTATAACTAAATACCTGTGTCTGGTAAAAAATTTGACTTTAATCGAAGTTGACAACATTGGCAAGAAGAAATCATCCACAGATTTGTTCTTTGTCTTCATCCTACCGATTAGAAATCTTTCGATCAAGATAATAGTGTTTTTCGGTCAGGAGAAAGAAAAAGCTGTTATTCGGTCAAGAGGAAGGTGTTATTTGATCAAGAGAAAGATGTCATCTGTGTTATGTATATGTAATTTAATTACCTGTTTGTTAGTTTTATTTTTTTTAAATTTTATTTTATTCTAGTACATGTTATTGTAATGATAGCTTTGTCTACTGGATTTGATATTGTTTTCAGAAATTGAGTTCAGTTCTGTTTGTCCTGATAAACAACCAGTAGTTGAAATATTGTATATATTTCCTGACCTTAATTCAGAAATCAGATAGTTCTAGTAAACAACTTTTTAAATTTTTAAAATTCATTCTAAGAGTAACATTCATTCAGTGGAATCAAGGCCATACCTAGAGTACGTGATAATTAGTATGTAAATAGTTTACGTTGTTCTAGAAGGTGACCACGTGACCCTCATACGGGAATCTGTNTTGCGTCTTAACTTACTGTTTATCCGTTTTCTTCGGAAGAACTAGCTAGTTGTGCTTTAAATCTTCGACACTTAAAGGTGTCTTGTTGTGCATCGTTTGAGCTGAGTTTTTAGCTTATGGAATTATTGATTGTTTCGCTAGAAAATACTAGAAACTCTTGGACAAGGAAATTTATGGAAATTTATTCAGATATTTAAGCTTAAAATTAAAAATTTTCTCTGATTCAACAAGGAGCTGTTGACACGGCAACACTTTGAACGTCGCGACATACGTCATCGCCCTCCATTTTGATTTCATTTGAACTCGAACAGATTCATTTAGGACTTTTCATTAATATGACTTCTCTTTTTTAATTCTTGGATAACTTTTGGATTTGATTTATAAACCGAAAGTCTTTTTTTCCCATTTTTACCTTGACTTTTTCTAGGGAAATGAATTATTTTGTTAACTTTTACAAAGCTTGTTGTCTTCACTTTTTCTTGTTCCTTTTGTACTAGTCTAGACATGTAACATCCGATCAATAGAAAGATGCTATCCGATCAAGAGAAATGCTATCCAGTACTTAGGTGAAATAAAGGCACTTCATTACACTGATTCATGCAAAATTTTATGAATTTAAATTATAAGGTTGTTAACAAGTTTCTGTTTAGTTTCCTGTAAAACTCCAGACAATTGGTGTAAATAACCCATCTGTACAGGGCATAGTACACATACCCTTAAGTTTTTTAAAACGGATTTGATAACTTCTCTTTTCAGACATAATCGCAAATATCTGTCCCTGTTTTTCTGTCTGTTCTATGATGTATTACCTGAAAGCATATCAGATGGATGACGTGTGTTTGGATGAAAAAAATCAAATGAACAAGAAATGCTTTCCATGGACTATCGTGCTCCCTGCCAATACATTGATTTAAGATGTCACGTAAACTTCACTTTTCCTAAAGCGAACAAGTAAGTCAATCACAAATATTACTCTTTGCTGTATTGTGTTTAACTTAATACGAGATGAACCTATGAAGTACATGTACTTCATAATGTACTGAAAGAAACCAAATCCGTGATTCACGAACGTATTTGAAAGTAGAATAGAGGTAAAACATTGTCTGACCTTCTGGCATGTCTCATGATATGAAGATAAAACTATAGCTTAAGCCTGTGAAGTGCTTTCAACGTTATCGAGGATATGTGTTGCATTTAGATGGTCTCCAAATAAATAAGGTTGTTTGGGTAGTGGTAGGGTTGAGTGTCGTACAGAATCATGGGACGTATAAGATGAGAAAAGCCTTAAATGTCAACTCTATTTGAATTGAGATGTATAAAAGCTTAAAACATGTTTCAAGTTATTATGAATTCTTCGGTTGTCTTTACACGCCTCTGCCTGCGTTCAGGTCTGTCGTAGTGTGTGTGTGTGTGTGTGTGTGTGTGTTTTATGTGTGATGTGTATGTCTGTGTGTGTGTGTGCGTGTGCGTTTCGTTGAGACAAAGAGAGACTAACTTCCAGAACACTTCGTAAACTATTTAATGCTTATATTGTATGTTAGATCCTTATCTTCTTGTGTTTGCATGCATGATGGTCGAGGGCGTAAGTACATTATTTACTTACCATTTTATTACATGGCTGCACGGAGCACGATATCTCATTTATATCGTAATTCCTGCTTTCAATATTCATTCACATATCCGATCTATTTCGATCTCGAATCTTCATTTGCCTAAATTCAACGCGACTCTGCAAAACATTTTTGGCTCGTTCCACAGCATTGTTATAGAAAATCATTCTCGATGATTTAAAAGAAAAACCAACTCATTTTCACTAAAGCGCTTCACACATTTATTCTTTCTGATAATGCTACAATGAGTAGTATAGTGGAATACTTTAGGGTCAATGGGACTTCTATGTTAAAATTGGGGGGTGGGTAGGTTGTACCATGGGGTCATAACAGGAATTAAACATTGTTAAGGAGAAATGGAGCATAGGGAATGTAGAGCGACAATGGATTGGGACTATCTACGGTCAATAGGAATGGGAGAGGGTGACGTCACGGACTGGACACTGGCAACGATGTTGCAATTGGCTGAACTCAATCGGGCGGAACAGTGGCGACACTGTTGCTAGTTGCTGACCTGAATACATGTTACTATATATATGGAGACAAATACAGACATAGACATAGAGATGTGGTTAGAGACATAGTTAGAGACATATATAGATATAGACATACATACACAAACATAGATTGATCAATATCAACCTATCACACAAAACATCGACTAAAACATTAATTTAGGCAAGAGAGTAAATCTTTTCGAGGCAATGGAGTGGCCCTATAAGGGGCTTTTGGGTTTATTCTATTTTCTCTCCTCCCTTCGTTTTCTCCACAACACCATATCTTCACTAAATTTGTCTTCTTTTTCTTTTCCTTTTCATCCTCCTCGTCCTCTTTCTCCTCTATCTTTTTCTTTCTCTTCTTATTCTCCTCTTCTTCTTCCATCTTCTCGTCCATCTTCTCATGTCTTCTATTCCCCCCCCCTTCTTCTTCTCCTCATTTCCATTTTAATCAGCTTCTTCAATATTTCTTTTACTTTCTTTAAATTAATAATCTCCATGCATAATGTGTGTGGTCTATAAGCACCATACTGCACCCTCACCAACATTTATTTTACCATGCCAACTGTATCCACTGCCTCTTGCAATTTGATCATCTTCTCCATGTTGCTCGCGGTTTTTGCTATTCAGTGTTGAATGGCGCGAATGAAGAGCGCTGGAAATTATGTCTCAAGCATGGACGTGGAGGAAAACATCCCCTCTTACCAACTACCCATATCACCTACCAAACAGTCCACAGAGATAAGAGTGCTTATCTAAAACAAATTTTTATACAAAATCACTTTTCTTTCTATCAATATATATTTTATATACAAAATACACCATTACTACAATCACGTCTACACTACTCCACATTCACAAATAATATTTTTGTAGGGACAAGGGTTTGTTAAGGAAAAAGGCACAAACAAACAAACATACACACACTCACAAACGTACGCGCACGCATACGAACATACACAAGCGTACACACAAACACATACACAAACACACAAATACAATTATATTTTTGGCAACTTGATTAGTCTCTCTTTTCTAGAGAACTGGTTAGCCCTACAAACTAGAAATGCACCAGGTTAATGATGATGACATCTCCCTGGTCTGCCCCCCCCCCCACGCTGGTTCCAATCATTCTCCCAATTTATGTGTGTTTTCTGCGAGTGCGGAGGCAGCTTGAATATTTGGAAACTTGGAATTTGGTGTATTTGGCATACTTGTGCGTTTGCCGAAATGTATTTCTAATCGCTTGGGGGCTGGAGCCGTTCCCTTTATTTTATATTCATTTATTACCTTGTTTTGTTTTGTTTTAGACGGTGGGTTTTAAAGGATCAGGTTTGTTTGTTTTGATCTTCATCTGACAATTTGAGGATTTCTTGTTTTGCATGGATACTAGTGTTGGGGCATGGATACTAGTGTTGGGGCATGGATACTAGTGATGGGGCTTAGTGGCAGCAGGTAGAGCTTCCTGGACTGCATTTCCTTTGATTTGTGAAGTTGCATGTAGAGCTTCCCAGCGAACTTTACTAATTGGCCAGGTCGAGTGGGGGACTACAATACATCCTTCTTTTGGGGAGTAATTGTAACTCACCCTGGCTGATTATGCTTGTCTTGTGCGCTTTAGGTGTGTTGTCGAGAATGGGGTTTGTGGATCAGCAGGTGGAGCTACCTGGACTGCTCCTTGCTTTGATGTTTTCTTACTAGTTTTGTTATGGAAGATAGTTTATAATCCATTTAACATTTGTATGTTGGTCCAAGGAGTTGTTTTTTTTTATTTTGTTTGGGTAGTGGTCTTGCGGAGCAGCAGGTAGAGCTGCCTGGACTGTTCCTTGCCTTTGGTTTGTGTTGAGTTGGGAAGAGCTTCCCATCCCTTCACTGTCCGTATGTTTGTATGGGTTGCCTTGTGCTGGAATGGGTAGAGCTTCCCATTCCCTTCAGGTTGAGCTTCCTGGACTGTTCCTTTCTTTGACGTTTGCTTGTTGTTGTTGCGGTGGTTAGAGATTTCTCATCTCATTGCTTCGTTTGTTTTCGCCACCCCGCCCCGCCCCGCCCCACCCCGCTTGGCACCTTCGTGTCCGGGCCATGTTAGGAAATCGTTAGTCGTCACTGGCTTGATGACCTTAGGATAACACCCAGGGGTATGCTAGTATGTTTTGTCCTAGCACCTGTTTTATACCCCCGCCTTCTGGAGACTACCTCGCTTTAACAGCTTAAGCGCGGACAAGATAGAAAAATCCCTACGAATTTTTTTTGGGTACAAACGCTATTATAGCTCATCTCGTGGCGAGTGATAGAGACAAGTCAAAGAACATATATTCACAGTTTTTTTTTTTTTATAAAAACAAACCACAAATAACGCCTTTTAATAACATTTTTTAATCATCTCATAATTAACCAACACATCATATACCAAAAAACTAATTTTGACAATGTAGACAACGTCGTGAAGCAAAGCTGGACTTCCTCGGATGGAGGTCATTGGGTCATTGATGTACACTACTTTTCCTAGCTAAATGCAAGAAATATCCATAATGGTCACAAAACCACCTGTCTACTTTTTCGCCGTTTCTAGAACAGTCACGATCAAAATAAATCACTAAATGTAATACAGGATATTCAAGACTGCATTGATGAAGAAAATACACACGATATTAACCACACAAAATATAATCAGTGCCTTGTAATTTCACGTTATTGAATCTAGTCATCTGGGCATTTCTTCTCATAAAGTTGATGATTTCGTCTTCCAGAGGTGGTAATCCATACAAATGAAAATACTCCAAACAGGTATCGTGGGGAAAGTAGACGGCTACCCTGTGGATTCCTGGGAGATTGTTGTTCTTGTTGATGACACAAGCTTGATGGTCATTTAGATTTGCGATGAGGTAGTTCATCTTTAATGCACACATCAGGATTCGAAGAAGTGCTGTACGAACTGTTTTTCANAAGGTAATAAAGTTCCCAGGTATCCATTTTTTTGTTTTGTTTCACAGATAGTGATAAGTCATCAATTTAGTCCTGACATTTTGCTTGAAAATCACTGTCAATAAATTTTCTCTTCGCTTCCTTTTAGATCGAGAATGCTTCGATGTCGTACACTTCGTCTTCTTATTTTGGTTACGCATTGTAACTCTGACAAGTAAAACGTTCCTTTTACCACTTCCCTGTTCATGTCTTCCAATTTATAGACAGCAGAATGACGGCCACACACCCATCCAGGTACTTTGTGATCAGCTGACGCTGCGACTGAAGAGGTGGAGAAGGAGGGTGTTACCGTTGGAGGAGAAGCTCTGAGAAATGGGATTCCATTCCTTCATCAAATTAGGTAGTACGGGTGTCAATTGGGCTGGGCTGGTATCACCAACAATGGAGAAGTGGAAGACTGGTGCTGCTGGAGACGAGGTGATCATCGCTGCAGGTTGTGATTTGGGAATGTACGGTTGCATTCTAGCCGAAATGTCTCTTTTTTGGGAAGGTGTTTTTTTCCTGGTGCTTTTCTTTTTTTCTGGGGAGTATTCTTTTTCTTAGGCTGTGACCTGGTCTTGATACCCCTGCTTTTTTTTCTTTTGTGTACCTTTGGGTCGGGGAGTGACTTTTTCTTGAGGATGACTTTGGTGGCATTGGGACCCCATTTTAGAAGGAGCGAATTGTGAAACTCCTTTGAGAACACGTGGGTTTCAAAATGATTTGCGTTTTGGTTTGAGTGACGATGCGAGGATCTGCCAGTTGCGTCAAGGCTTTTTTGTTTCTATCAAAA
This sequence comes from Venustaconcha ellipsiformis, assembly GCA_003401595.1. Lineage (NCBI taxonomy): Eukaryota > Metazoa > Mollusca > Bivalvia > Unionida > Unionidae > Venustaconcha > Venustaconcha ellipsiformis. Next base: position 15,635 of record QKMX01367113.1, on the reverse strand, counting down.
AAGCGTTTGGTTTGATGTGGAATATGAATGATGACTGACGTGCTGTCACCATAAACCATCGTATCACTTCTCTGACACTGGCTTCTAACAGACAAGCACGTATTTGTGTATTTTTTCGCGACTGAAGCCGTATAAGGCACAAATCAATTTGACGGGAAGTTGAGAATAAAGGGACGTCATGTGAAATAGTTAAGTACATTGATAAAATACACATCAAAGTGCAATATAAACAAGTCACTGTATAAAATATTTGGCGTCCTAGGGACATTTTGTCACTTGGCACTGTCACACAGGTGCAATCCCTGAATGTACAGATCGTACAGAACCTGTAAGGAATAACCTTGTAAACGAAATCCCAGAATGCAAGTCACTGAGACACAACACACTTCGACTTCAATTCAATGGACACAGTTCTCGTAATATGCGCTTGTAATCCTCCAGTCTGAATATTATCATTGATTTCCTTCCAAGAAATCTGTTGTATCACAACTTATAAAAATTGTGACATGGTAGCTGGTTTTCTTTATACCATCTTTCGTTGAAGGTATTACACGTACTTTTTGAAGAGAATCGGTTTTTTTTCAGTTTTGTACCAAAATTGTTTAGTCACTAACTCACATACCACATGTCGCCCAGAAGTTTCAACTTGAACCAAGACGTGTTCGTGTAAAAGAATTTAGTAATCATCTAACTCTTCCGTCAGAATTCGGTGTACTATGGTCACCTTGTAAATATAATGATAGGCATCCGAAACTTTATGAATCTTACGTGATTCATCAATGCCTGAACAATGGAACACTTTGAAATGAATCAATCCTCTTATACCATTCAGGTGCCAGTGGTTTCAACGTCGATGACGTAAATGATGCATTTGTTCGTTACGTTGGACTTGTATTTTGACAAATTCTCGTTAAATCCGTTCTCTCAGTTCCAGAGGTAGATATAAGCTAGTCATTCACAGTAATGTCTTTTGTCGGAGGAAATAAATTTACTGATCGTAGTCCAGTTGCAAATCACAATTGTTTAGTCACTAACTCACACGCCACAAGTCGCACAGACGTTTCCTTTTGAACCAAGATTTGTCCGTATCAAAGATTTTGGCGATCCTCTAACTATTCCACTGGAGTTCGATGTAGTATGGCTAATCTGTAAGAAGTAGGATGAATAGAAACCAAAGTCCTCGTTCAGTTGAACAATGTCTAACCACTGGAGCGCTTTCACATGAATCAGTCCTCTTATAGCATTTAGGTACTAGTGGTTCAATAATTGATGACGTAACGTATGCAGCTGTTCTTTGTGTTGAACTTATATTTTGAAAATTTCTCGGTAATTGCATTCTCTCAACTGCTCAGGCAAACCAGCAATGTTCTCTTGTAAAGTATCCATCCAGAGATTACTGATGTTGTCTCACTCAAGGAATTTAGTGACAGTGTGGTCGAGGTCGTTCCAGGGAAGCGGAAGTTTTTGCTCCCACTGGTGTAGTTACATACCGCAACTGAAACAATTGACTTTATAATCTTCGACCAAGTAGATAAATGTGGCTCTGGCTAATTATTCGGGGTAGGTCCTCCCTGATATTAAGACCATTTTCTTTGGAGGTTTTAGAATCGACTTTCAAAGTCACAGTATTTAGACAAACGTACAGGGAACGAATATTCTTCTTTAACAGGCTCATTTCGATCAGGGTACTATGAAATCCACAGTAGTTTGCTTAGACATGGATGACATCTGTAGGGTGTTAGGTGCATGGTTTCACGTGGAGGATGACATTGACAATGAAAACCAAGAAAGCATAAGGTGTGGGACAACGAGTGGCATCGCTTTCGCATCTCAGGTTTGGCATTTACATCAGCATTACCCATGGTAGCTATTGTAGTACTAGTCACAGCAAAGTTCCCATGACGTGGTACTGAATCACAGAGGTCATGGCGTACGGCATCCCTGCTATCGCAAGGCAAAGCATCGCACTACACTTGAGAAGCACCAAACTTAAATGAAGAAGGTCATCCTTTTCTATCCGTGGGTCATTTTTAAAACATTCCCATTCGACGGGCACAATTACAATAGTTAGGCAAGAAGGCATGATAATTGTATTGTTTTAACTTTTGAGTTCTCAGTGGAACCCTCGATCAATTCTTGCTGTGTCGAAGTCATCCTTCTTCTTGGTGGCTATCATCTTGAAACCATTTTGTTTATACCAGTGTGTCCATACAGCAAAGGGAAGTGATTGGGGACTCGCACTCGCTTCTGGTACACGATTTGATCAACATTTTTTTAACCAAAGGCCGACTGACGATTTGGTGTGTGGCTAAACGTACAATCTTGTGANGTTGGTAGGTGGTTACTTCAAAATCTTTATCCTCTCCATTATGCAAGGCGTCTTTCAGTACCCTAAAGTTCATCACTTAGCTGCTGCGATAATTGAGAGTCAATCCTTTACATTCCGTGTACACGTCTCCTTGTTGCTCGTGGTAATTCGTAGCCATAATATTTTGGACCGCCACTAGCAATACTTAGAACCATGATGTTGTGTTGCTCGTCCTTCCAGGCTCATATACGGTCTCCTTCGATGTCAGCGTGCCAATGACCCAGGCGATCGATGTAGATGCAACTGTTCCTGTCAAAATACAAAACACGATCTCCTAACAGTTTTAAAGCTTCATACAATTTTAGACGAGCATGGGCGATCACGCAGGTCGCAAATGATGACATTCCCAAAATCGTCGGCCTCTTCAAACTCCAGTTCTTCATAATTGACCACCATCACGAATGACGTCCACTTCTTTCATGTATTTTGTTTTGTGGTAAATCATCTGGAAGTGGATAGGACAAATGCCCCGTCTTTGATAAACACGGTCGTTGTGCCATTCTGATCCACAAGCAATTGAACATCACTTTGGCAAAAGATCGTTGAGGGTAGCAGACTGGACATTCGTGAAATAAGCATCCATTAAACTCGTACACGATCTTGGGGTTTTCTAAGTCACAGCCAATCAACGAATACATGTCGATGGTCTTTTCGCCTCTTTCGTTTCGGGGGTGCTGGATCCATTTGTCTTTCTTATCGCACTAGTAATGTAGCCAGCGTAGGGTTTTGACCGAGTATTGACGTTTGACAAAATTGGTCGTTTGA
>QKMX01367110.1:70921-84192 GCA_003401595.1 Venustaconcha ellipsiformis | reverse complement strand
AACCCACGTAGACAGAGGTGAGATGGAAGTGATCCGTAACTGAGAGCGCTTTAGATCACTTTGCCACTCGGGGCCCCCTCAGATGGGTTTAATTATTACTATCATGGACTTAATTAATTTTTGTTTTCTTTCTGTTTTAGATTGATGTTTTGGAAGACTCCAGCATTCAAAACGTAATCATCTTACAAACTGTATTGGATGAGGTAAGTTTTCATTGGGCCTCCAATTATGTAAGCAAGCTTGTTATAGTGATCACTTTGGCATCTTTTTGTGTGTCCATCCATACATACATCCACATCCAGGATTAAAATAGTGTGAAAGTTTTTTACTTTATTTTAGTACCATTTAATAGCATCCTCTTGGGATCCGGAATAGTTTCAGCATTCACATATCTTTATTTTGTGTAATCTTAGGTTATGGATCATCCCATGGGATGTTGATTAGTGTTTTGGGTTATAGATCATCCCATGGATTGAGGATTATCATCCTGGGTCTTGGATCATCCCATGGGGTGATGATTATCATCCTGGGTCTTGGATCATCCTGTGGGGTGATGATTATCATCCCGGGTCTTGAATCATCCTGTGAGGTGATGATTATCATCCCGGGTCTTAGATCGTCCCTTGGGGTGATTGATTATCATCCTGGGTCTTAGATCGTCCCATGGGGTGATTATCATCCTGGGTCAGTGATCATCCCATGGAGTGATGATTATCATCCTGGGTCTTGGATCATCCCATGGAGTGGTGATTATCATCCCGGGTCTTGGATCATCCCATGGAGTGATGATTATCAGCCCGGATCTTGGATCATCCCATGGGGTGTAGATTATCATCCTGGGTCTTGGATCATCCCATGGAGTGATGATTATCATCCTGGGTCTTGGATCATCCAATGGGGTGAGGATTATCATCCTGGGTCATGGATCATTCCATGGAGTGATGATATTTACATTTTTTTGTTTACAATGATAGCACACTCAGTAACCTTGAAGCACACTCAGTAACATTGAAGGTTTTACTTTACATTTACTTTAGTAAGGTGGTCAGGTTTGTAGATACAGTTGGCCAATATGGAATCTTAATAAACCAGTGGGAATAGTGTGTGTGTGTGTGTGTGTCTCCATGGAATCATTATGTTAGAATTAAATTTTGTGAATACCCATTTGGAAGTAAATACTGTACACATGTTATGAATAATATGATCCAACCCTTTTTTATACTTTAACTTTCCATTTTAAATATTCTTAAATATCACATGTCCCTTTTTGTTTTAGCTGACATAATCTTTTTTGGTCATGGACCACAAGGTCAGCTTGAAAGAATTATTATTATTAGATATTATTAAACATTTATTAATTCAGTTTCTTGAGGTTAAGATTATTTGATTGCATTCATAACAATAATGATGACCCTTTACAGTAAGAACTGTTTTGATTTATTTTTCATTTGAGAGCTGCTGTTACCTTAAGTTGTGGAAATGTTGACATCAATACATGTATACACGCAGGAAAAAATGTTTTATCTAATAAATAGAAATTATGGAAAAGAAATCAGTCCACTGGTTTAGATTTTTCTGCATCTTTATTTATCATTTTACTTAACTTCAGTAAATGTCGTCACTTCCTGACCTTGACATGCTGTATATAAAAGGATAATTATTTTGCAGTGACCTTTGACAGAATTTCTATAAAATTGGTGACTTAATGTTTCACATGTTTATATTTTTTGGGCTACCCATGAAAATAAAATGTACCATGTGCATATTATGTTTTTACATATTATTTTTTTTGTGCAGAGAATCTTTACAAATACTGCTTGTTTAAAAATAGCTTTTATTAGAGGGAAAAACCCAATAAACATTATACATTGTATATTGGAATATCATGCTGCATTTAAAATTAGCCCTCTCTCTGACTCTTGCTCTCCACAAACATACTTAAAAAAAACTTTGTACTTAAACCTGCCCAGGACATGCCTAAAGTTAAGTGAAAATGTAAGAATAAAGTTATGGAAAAATGTATGTAATGCCTGTTGGTGAAACTTCCATAATCACAAACAAATGTCATAAGTAAAAATGTAAGAAAATTTTGTGCATATGTTATTTGTAAAATGATGCCAGGTGTTGTGTGGTTTATAGATATGTTTGATTTGTTCACTTAATTTTGTCATAACAGTGGAAGGGTATACATACCACAATGCTGAAATGGGCTGATATGTTTGTACCCTGATATGTTATGATTTTCTTTATTGGTATAAGCAGAATACATCATTATTTGCATGCAAGATGCCATATTTTGTAAAACACTTGTCTTTGAAATTGTGTTACATTTTGTTCTCTAGGTTCGACACAGAAGTGCACCAGCTCATAGAAGGCTCAAAGATATGATATCAAATCCAGACAAACATTTCTACTCTTTTTGCAATGAATTCAATAAGTAAGTTATTACACTGAAAATGTATGTCATGTTGTAAATAATTTATTCAATTGACTTGTGAACATAAGACTGATGTCTTGCAATTAGGGATTATCATCAATTGTCCCCCAAATGTTTTTTTAAAAGCATTGGGAATATTGCTGTACATTTTACTCCACTGCTTTCTGGCTGACTGTAATGCTGTATACTTTTACATCTCAGAACAAATTGCAATACATGTACACGAATCTTTGGAACATGTTTATCAGCAACTGAGTTATGGTTTAAAATATGTATGCTACTATTTCAGCTTGTCTTTTTGCATTGGTGCATGTGCTTGTGAGTTTATTTATTACTTCATTTTTGACATGCAATAGTCAGTGTATAAGCACAACTCCCTTTAATCCACACCTGATTATCTCGTCGCTAATCTGTTTATAGTACAGTAAGATCTAATCCTACTGGCTAGCCAATATTCACACATTTTAAATGTTAAAATATATGATTATCTTTTGATAAAAATGGTGAATAAAGAGCAAGATAAGAACATGTTAGTATATAAACATTTATACTGATACAACACAGCATAGTTGCATGTCTGAATAAAAATATTAAAAACTGCTCACTCAAGCCAAGTTGACTTTATTTTTTGACAGCTGTTTTGAGGACTCAGTGGCGATTTGACATTATGACCCAACTGTTTTGAGGACTGGTAATCTAACATTATTACACAACTGTTTTGTGGACTCATTGATCATTTGACATTATGACACCACTGTTTTGAGGATTCATTGGTCTTTTGACATGATACAACTGTTTTGTGGACTGAGTGGTCATTTGACATTATGTCACCACTGTTTTGAGGGCTCAGTAGTCATTTGACATAATGATACAGCTGTTTTGAGGACTCTTTGGTCATTTGACATATTGACACCAGCTAATTAAGATTCATTGTCTCCAGCCATTCACATGAACATTGTCAACATGACATCAGAGTGTAGTTCAGCCCAATTTCATGTTACATTTTCTGCAAAGTGTTTGTCTGTGGCTGATCTATGGACTGTTTCTCAAAATTTGGAGTGATATATAAAAAAAATTATGTCTAGGTTCTAATGAAATGCACATATTTTTCACTTTTTTCTTTGATATTTTTTAAGTCCATAGAGAACTATGTATTACTTGTGTGCCAATGTAATAATAAAACTACAAATGGTATCGATTTGTACCATGTTATTGCCATGTGTTATTGATAAAGAAGTGTATACTTCGATTTAAATTTACTATCTTGAGGAATTAACCAGACAAATTGGTTTCAGCACTTCATTATTACAATTCTTCCTATTTATAGCATTGTTTACATACGATGCATGTACACACTGCTGTCTTGAACTCCAACTTCACTAATTCATGAAATGGAGAGTGTTTATGTCAGCTTAGTTCATATTGAAAGTCTGTCATTGATTATGGACATAAGTTTACTTATCAGATCAAAAATCTATTTAAGATAACAGATAGTTGCATAGAACAATTTAGATTATAATTGTCCTTAAAGTTGATAGCCCCAACACCCCCAATATAAATCAGTTTTAATTGCCCTTGCTATCTCGCACCTTTGCACATGCTGCAGGTCAAGCGTGTATATTCCTTCTGTCATGAGTTATCAAGGAAATAATGTAGTAGTTATAGTTCTAGGAGAACAAGTCTATTGTTTATGTTTTAGTAGCAATATTACATTATTTTATGTGGTTGCATTGATTTCATTTTCTTAGACTCAAGTCCCCAAGCTTAGATAATTATTCCCTCCAGAAGAGTGGATAGGAATATGATTTAGTCTGATACTTTGGTCATAGCCAACATGCAGGGCTTGAAATTAAAACTTGTTTTTCACTAACCCATAGGATCACCACCCAAAAATTTGACTGTTCCTGTCCAAATTTCAATGATCCTGCTAACATTAAACTGAAGCCAGTTCAGCAGGGATGGTGCTTGCTTTTAAAAAGCTGTCACAAAAAAATTGCCAAACTCAATATTTTGTCACCAATTAAAAGAAAATGTTGCCATTTTCATAATATAGTACTACCTGTTTATCTTAACATCCTCGGGACCAAGGTCATATTGTCCATTTAAGCTGATGTTTTGGGTCTCAAAAATTTAAATTTCACCTACAAGTGAAATTTGTAAGAGGATACCTGTCAAGTGAGTGTGATTTACACAAAGTGAAAAAAAACAACAATGGAAATGTTGATTAAATGAACACATAACTAGACAAAAATACACTTGTGTATTGAAAACTTAAAATTGTGGAGTAGAATCCAAGTGTAAAGTACTGTACATCATGTATATGAAATATGCATGAATTTAAGAATAGATCATGTTAGAAAATTGATATAACATTCACATCTTGTTTGATACCACACATACAAACACACACATACATTAGTCCTCTCTCGATCTATATCCCATTGTCAACAAACACGTCACTGAACAATTCACCAAGATATTTATTATTGTCAGTAGCTTATTGCTGTATAGTTATTTACATGCTTTATGTACATGTACTTAAATTACTCAAGATTTTGGTTAACTGGAGACAGCTATCATCTTGCCATGGCTACCAAGGAGGTGAGGCGATTCATAGGGAAATGAAAATGTGAACAAATTAAAATGTTTTCCAAACATCTTTGAAAGATGTCCCACTGTCAATTAACCTAACAACCAGATATCTATGGTTTCAAAAGATTTGACGTTTACTTTGTGCGTTTTGTCACCAATGATAGCGATATTAATCAAAATCAATTTTCCAGCAAAAAGGAAACTTTTACTGCACAACAGTAGTGTTCCAATCAGTTTGGAAAATGCAACAGTTGTTCAGATTCCATTGCATATATTTAAGTTTGGTGCTGTCTTCCTTTGATGGAAGGTACTGTCTTGTTTTCACTGAAGATTGTAGTCAGCTTGCCTTGTACTTGGTGCATTTGTTGTAAGCGGATTATGATGTAACACTGCACTGTTAAGTATGTTTTTTAAGATGAACAAAGTATTTTAACAGCCAAGCAATTGCCAGATGGTATGTTTTATTGCCAATATGGAAAGAAAAAACTGCAATTTGTGACATTGGCAAGCCCAATATAATCCTTTGTTTACGTTCAGATTCAACATTTATTATTGATTAACATCAACTCAAAAAAGTGATAGCAGTATTTTACTAATAAGACCAATAAATGAAGTACCTCATGCCCTTCTGTTTTTCTCCAAATACTGCTGCAGAAAGTGCACCATGTCAAAGTCTCTTTCGGATCATACTACTATTTATTTTCCCCAGCATTTCTGGTATTTTCTTAGACTCGTATTTGTGATCACATACTCTCTGTTAATCTATTTCAGTTATTTGGTGGCAGCTATACACCTTGCAAATACTTCCACATTTACAGTTGTCACTGTACATTGCATTAAATCTTTATCAACAGTGATAAAAATATCAAAACATATTGTTGGGCATAATTGTGATATTTATTTCTTGAGATGGGAACACAGCCTTTTCAGATTTGTCAATATTGGCCTGATACTCTGTACCTTTTGGTGTGATCAGTAATGAAGTCAGTGTTTGGAGTTAGTAAACCAGGCAAGTTCCAGGCAAGTGCATGAAGACTGTTTTGACTGTTTTGACAATTATTGCACTAATTTACTTAATGGGTGCCTGAGTTGTTTAACATAAGTCCGTTTGCACTAAGAACATTTATATTGCCTTGTCAAGGATAGGATGTTGGTAGGTACTCAGTCAACACAATAAACAGATACATTAACCACTAGAAAAAATGCTTACTTACATCTACTTCTTAACTGTTATAATAGCGATTGGATATGATATGACTGGAAGTTATTTTCACATGCATAGATTAATGATAGCTAAGTTTTAGTGATCACTGTTAAAATCATTAACAGAATATAGCAGAATATAGTTGATTTGGAGCCCAGCATGTGGAATACTGTCATATTCTTTTATTAGACTCCTACTTATACATATGTGCTATATTTTATTAGACTCCCACTTTATATGTATATGCTATATTTTATTATACCCCTACTTAATTTGTATATGCTATATTTTATTATACCCCTACTTAATATGTATATGCTATATTACTTAATATGTACTATGTGCTATAATTTATCAGACTCCTACTTAATATGTACTATGTGCTATATTTTACTAGATTCCTACTTAATATGTACTATGTGCTATATTTTATTAGACTCCTACTTAATATGTACTATGTGCTTTTTTTTTACTCGACCCCTACTTAAGATGTACTATGTGCTATATTTTATTAGACTCCTACTTATTATGTGCAGTGTGCTATATAAGTCGATTATATACGTTTTTGTGTCAACTGAGTGTTTTATCTCCTCAATCCAGGCATTATTTAAGTGTTCTTCTGTGTGTTTTTGTTAATTTGAAGGATTTTGTAACTGGTCTAGAAAAGTGTATTCCCTTTTGTAGTTTTGGTGATAGGATAAGTATTTTCTACTCCATTTTGGGTCAGGATTATTTTACTATGTGTGATTTTATTTTTTCATTCATAGCTTTGTATGTTTTATGGTACTTGTATGTGCAGGTACAGTAAAGATAGCTTTTCACTTGACTCATGCATTGGTTGTGTATGCATGGGCAAGAATGGAAATTCACAAAAAATTCCTGCAAATACAAAAAGTGCTCTCTTAACCCCCTCACCATCAATGAATAACCCCACGATTCCCAGGTTAGGTCTGGATCTCTTCTGATATTGGGGAGGACGCCTAAAGACCCTTAACACTTATTACAGTGCCTTTGAGGTATCATTCCTTCCAAGAAAGAGAAAACACTTGAGTGGGATTTGTGCCAGTCAGTTATGGACAAGCAATGCCCTTTCTAGGTAAGTATTCCTGTGACACATAAGCAAATTGTGCCTTCTAGAGAGTGACTAGCAATTATCTTGATTTGATAAGTCAAATGTGTGCTGCTGATCCAGCATTCTGCAATGTTCTTTGACCCGACGGTGACATTTTCCCAAGGCCAGGAGTTCATTAGGCAGCAGAAGGGGTGATCTGTCCACCTTATAATATCTGACATTCAGCTTCTGCATCCAGCTATTGAATTCATTGTACAGCTTGGCTTTTTAAACACACTAAATGTGTTACACCCACCCACTCCCTTAGCACCACAGGATTTGATGTCCAGCAATACAGGTCCTTAGTAGAGGCATTGATCTAAACAGCACACCAACTTAACTGCCATATGGAACTGTTTTCCAAGTTTTTCAAGCAGTTGCAGCTTCAAGAGTCTACTCAGTTCAAAGCTTCCTCCTGTCTGTCATTTGTTTAGAGAAACCAAAAGAGAAAGTGTTGAAATCTCCCACTTTTCCAAGGAGGGAAAGTGTCTGCCCTAAAGAATTGTACCCACTCCTGCAGCATCTTCCTTCTCGCAGTGTCCCAGTAAGTGCTTAACTAGCCCATTTTAGGGGTTTGGTTTGGCATCATGGAATATATGTGGATCCATTCCTTTTTAAAGGTCAGATGCTGGCTTCATTTCATTAAGGAAAGTGGTACATACCCTTTTGCAGATGACCACAATGAAGAGAGTAGAAAATGATCATATTCCTGGATATTTAAGGCGCTGAGAAAAGGTGGAAAGTTCAGCACAAACAGATTTCATTTTGGAACAATACTTCAAGCTGGATACTACAGCCTTGGACATGAATGCCATTACATTAAATCCTTAGAACTGGGCCGTCTCCATTAATTTTCAAGATGCATACCATAACATTTGCATTTCCCAGGAATTGGGTTGGCTCAATGTTTAGTTGAAGATTGAGTGAATATGGGGTTGAATCTTTCCATCAGTCTTGCCTGGGTCAGTCACTGTGGTTTGTAACTTAGCAAGGCACCTTACATAAGTTTCCTCAGCACTAAATAACCTACTTGTGTTGCTGTGGCAAAAAGCACTAAACCAAACCAAATGAAACCCATCTTCCTATCATACAGAAAATACCTCTAGTTTTTTCCTGAAAGGAAGGTATTTCAATTTCAAGCTCTTCTGTTTGGCTTTGCTTACACCCACAGAGCCTTTACCAAGGTGATGGATTTAAGAGCAGCATGTTTGTGACCTTTGGAATCCCTTTCCTCCAATATCTCATTGACTGGTTGATGTACAATATCCTTAGAGATAACCTTTTGAAGAACCTTGGTTAATTCTGTCTTGTTCTTATCCTCAAGTTGGATATCATCTCTTCTCAGGACTACATATATGTGTGGTTACATTTTTTCACCAACTTAGGGATGGTTTTTGTTCTGACAGCAGGATTGACCAAATCATGTCCCTCATAATGGTTCTTCTAGGCAAGACATCATTATCAATTCACCTTTTTCATGACCCTATGGTCTTAAAATAAGTAACAGAAAAGAGTGTAAAGCAACAGGATTTGTAAAATTCAACAAATTATTTATTTCCCTACCGTATAAAGTGAAAAAGGAGAATTAAAATATTGCAGATTGAATCTCAAATAATCATAGAATTACAGACTCTAGTCCCAGTGATTAAAGTTCTGAATCAACTTAGTGGAAATCCAAATCAGATCCTGTGATGGTCCATGTAGTGGTGATGTGCCAACAGTCTTTTGTTTGATCACGATATACAATCCAAGGATGTAACATTATTTGAAATTTCTCTATAAATTCAAGTCTATTTCCAAGTATGTTATCTTTTAGCACTTCATATTTCCAAAGAAGAGCTACTTGAATCAAATAATATGAATAAATTCCAGCCCAAATGAATTTCTTGACACAACTATAATACAACTGATTCTGTTAAGATCTTACAGTAAAAATAATTTCTAGAAAAACAATTGTATAGACCCCTACTTGACCTCAGGTCACAATTAGTGTTTTTGTTTTTTTTTTAAATCTATTACCTGATGGAAACTTTCCTTCAGGAAGGTTCATGATGTTTACAAAGTAAAATCTTATTTGTAATTAGAAATCTTTTACTAAAATTATAATATAAAATGTAGTAAACCACAAGTGGTCTGGCAAATCATGTGGAATTTCCCATGTTTTGACTCAGATTGAGATAAACACGTTGTTTATGAAACCAAAATCAATGATTCAGGTCAGGATGAAAATTTACTTGATTTTGGACAAGGTCAAGCCCAACACACAGTGTTACATTATCAATATTTAAAAAACAGTGCAAACTATGTACACATAACAGCTTTACCTCTCCCCTGGGAACTCTGAACTCAATGGTAGCTTTAGTTCCCCTACAGAGACTTTACTTGCACCTATTTCACTTGCATACCACACAAGTACCAACTATCAGCTCTGATCCAACTTCATTCCAACTTTCATTTCAGTGCCAATTCACGCATGTGAATCCCTATCCTTTCAGTTTTCTTGACCAGATTTTGTTGAAGTTGTCAGTCTCTCTCCCACTTGGCAAATCCAGCAATGCAACAGTAGCAAATAATGCAAGTAGTCCTTCCTCCATGATGCCCAGTCAAGTAAGGAAGGCATGTAATATGTTGTAAGGAAGGCATGTAATATGTTGGCTAATGAGTCAGACATATTCTTTTCAGTTCTTTGGATCCAATACTTATTGGAGGAGAGAATAATTAGCTTGGACTCACTCCCACAAAAGGATGGCGGTGCAGTAGGATCAGGTAATACCCCACCTCCATTTCCTCCACTGAATACATTCCCCAAGCACATTGAAGTTTGGAAGTAGGAACTCTCTAATTACCCCCCTCCCTTCCCACAACTCCCCATATGCTGACTGTTTATCACTTTAACTTTCACTTCAACATGACACTACATTGCTTCTTGTTAATCATCAGAAATCTGCTTGAATTCTGCATTTACAAAGTCGGCATAGTATATTAGACCACATATTGGTAACATTATCTTTATATCTTTACTCAATAATTGTGAATTTTTTTTTCTTTATTAACTTGATTTTCTGATCTTGTTGTCCAGCACAGTATCATAGGTACTTGCTGTTGATTGTCTTGCAAACACTGCTTGAATATTTGTGCTTGTTTTTTAATGAATGTGTTGTAGTGAACACTTACTCTTTGTTATTTCCCTTTGTTGTTTATCATTCATACCACTTGAAGTGCACAATGATGACAAAATGGTTCAAGTGCAATACGTTTTACATAAGTTTTACATTAGCAAGGACTTCCTAATATATACTATGTTTTCCTCACCTGGGAATATGGTTCATGGCGCTGTGTACAAGTTTCTAAAGCAAGGAAAGATGGGTGAAGTCAAAGCCGACCATCTGCAACCTTTCGAGTTTTCACCTTTAGATGTTTCCCATAGCTAGCAAAGTTTGGGGTGCAGTGATAGTCCATTCCAAATCTAAGATCATGACAACCATGCCCCTAGTGACAGTTAACAGAGTTACTGCAAGTCCCGGAATCCTGGAAAAGTTTTGGAATGTAAAAAATAAATTTCAAGGGCCTTTGAAAGTAATGTAATTTTTCAAGACCTTGTAAAGATTTGGAATAATCATGGAATTTCTGACAGTGGAATTCAAAACATTGATAAGTACTAATTTCATAGAGTGCCCAGCACCAATTCAAAAAACGTTTTTTTTTTAACACACAATTACAATCAGTATATGTGAAATGACCCTGGAGAAGTTTTGGGAAAGTCATGGAATTTTGTTTTTGTAAGTCTGCAGGAACCCTGAATTAAGCTCAGCTAACTGAAAATGAAAGATCAACGCTTATGGATATACCCAAGCTGCACTCAGCTCAGGTGATGCTACACCATCCCTGGAATGTCCAAGCCAAGCCTTTTTGACTCTGTATACTAGGTAACACAGACCATTCATGCATGTTTTAGCATCCATCTGTACTGTATACTACTGCCCAATTGCCTGGCCACCCAGTCTTTTAACTAGTGACCAGAGGTTTACACATACTTAAGACTTGTGCCACATGCCAGTCATTTGTACCATAAAAATCAACAGTACTTCCATTTTGCCATCCTATTAATCACCAAGCAAACCATCTAGTTACCTATCCAGCCCACTTTTCTAGTCATCTGTCTAGCATCCATCTTTGCTTTTGCTGCCCAGCTACTAGTCCAATGGGCAGACCCAATAATCATGGCATACCCAATGGATGGGTAATGTATTACAATCAGGGACAAAGGCATAACTTTATCCAGGAAAAGTTTACGTGGACATGAACTGCTGAGAGTGCATGGATGACTGTTTTTTTGACCCACTCCATTTCTGCAAGGTTGTTTTGAGTATTTTAGTTTCATGGTGGCTGTTGAGGAGATTTATGGACTTTGTTTCTTATGGAGTGCCCACTTATGCTATGTGCATGTCAGGCATGTGTACGGTTAAAGCCGTCTTCGAGTATGATGATGAATACTTGTCCTTCTGCTTACTTCAGCAGTCAGTAAAGATTAAAGAAATCTCAGTCTATCTTTACAACAAAATCCATGACCTAGGTAATTCCAAGACATTCTTTTCAGAAAGGTATTTATTATAATTATCCTCTTCAAAACACACTTGAACTTTTACATTGCTGATGTACAGAGTTTGGATAAGAATGTCACAATGGTGAATATCTCAACCTAGCAGGTTTAAAAGGTGCATTGACATATTTTTGAGTGACTTACAAATTGGTGCACAGTGTTGTAACCATATAATTTATGCTTGATGTGGCATAATTAGCAGTCACCATAGATGGGAGTCTCCACAACCTCATTCATCTCCCTCCCATGTCCATGCACACATTATTGAGGTCTTGGAGCCAGTTATTGGGAAGGACTGGATTAACACAAGAGCTTTTGCAACTACTCTGTTTGTTCAGTGTAACATTGGGTTTATTCTTCTCAGTTTCCTTTTCATGCACCCTTCGCAGATGGCCCTACTGGCTCATTGGCTCATTGGCTCAGTCAAAAAGCTATGATCTCAACCAAGATTAATAGAATCTATGTTGATATTTGCACCTAGACAAGGAAATCCCATTCATGGGGTTATGCAGTACAGCTCGTGTATTTTGAAAACCTCATGGTGGGGGATGTAATGTCTCCACTTTTGCTCCACAGCAGAGCAATAAAATACCTACAAATTACCACTGCAACTCAGCCAGCATGCCAATGGTCTCTCCACTGTAGAGCAGCTGATTGGCATTACTGGTTGACATTGGAACACCCAATCAATGAGGACCAACCATGGAAAAACCAAGATGTCATTAGCGATTTACAATCAAATACCATGTCACAAAAGATTTATCCTCTGGAGGTTTTCAGGGCTTCTGACCCCTGCTATAATAAAAACAATAATGAATACACACAAACATAGTCACTTGACTGTCATTTTATTTTGGCACTTTTTTATTCAGTATTATGCATGATTTGAGTAACAGACTTGTACAGTAGACTTTTGCTTTGGTATCCTTTCAAGGAACTTCAGGGACCTTTTAAAATTTTGGATTCTGGGGCCTCCCCCTTAAAAAACCCACATACTTGACCATTTCCGGCCCTGCATACAGAAATTCAGTATGAAAGTGAACATAACTTCATCATCCTCTAGATATTGCCAAACAGTATAGGGTCAGTTAGCTTTTAGGAATAACATTTTTGTTTTCATATTTTCATGCAACAATATCAGAACTATGCTTTCCTAAGTTTAAATTACCAGTCTGTAATCCTGTGATTGGATGTCAGAAGAAAATATACAATATATTACTGAGGCTTTTGCATTGGGTAACTATCAGAACTTGTAAACCAGATATGAATGTGATTTTGTTGTATAATTGTTATGTGACAAGGGCTCATACTTAGTAACAAAGAAAAG
>QKMX01367104.1:83083-94422 GCA_003401595.1 Venustaconcha ellipsiformis | reverse complement strand
TAACAAGAACTATAATATAATGAAAAACCTTATATCTAGAAAGATGTTATAATGATGGGTCTTATAACAAGAACTATAATATAATGAAAAACCTTATATATAGAACCATGTTATAATGATGGGCCTTATAACAAGAACTATAATATAATGAAAAACCTTATATCTAGAAAGATGTTATAATGATGGGCCTTATAACAAGAACTATAATTTAATGATAAACCTTATATCAGGAACCATGTCATAATGATGGGCCTTGTAACAGAAAGAATTATAGTGCTGGGCCTTTTAACAGAAAGCATTATAGTAATGGGCCTTATAACAGGAACCATAATATAATGAAAAACCTTATATCTGGAACTATGTTAAAATGGGTCTTATAACAGAAAACAAACATGTTATAATGATGGGCTTTATAACTGGAACCTAGATATAATGAGAGCCTTTTTATCAGGAACCATGTTATAATGATGAGTCTTGTAAAAGAAAGCATTATAATGATGGGGCTTATAACAGGAACATTGATATAATGATGGGCCTTAATCAGGAACCATGTGATAATGATGGGTCTTATACTAAGATAGAACTGTATTTCTTTTCTATGATGCAAGTATATGATAGTGTTTGATATTTATCAGAGTAACTGAACATATTTTTTCATGTAAGTTTGCTTCAATTCACTTTATGCAATCATATTTTAGACTGATTGTGTAAATGACATATCAGTAATAATAAACTTTGTGACCAGGGGCTGGCAGCATGCCAAATTCTACCAAGGTCACAAAAAGATATTAAACCAGTGGCAAGATGTATGGGAAGAAAATAAAAAGTAAAATGCAGCTAAATACTCCAAAAATAGCTATCTGTCACAGCTGGAAATTGTTTCATTTTGATATACTTTTAAACAATTACAATTCTTTCACCTAGATTTGTAACATGAGAAATCTTACATCTATTGCACTAATCATGATGTGCATAAAACAAACACTGGAAGATGTTCTACAGCTGATTGATAGTGGTAGTCAAAGTTAAAAACCATGAGGAAAGGGCCTAAATAAATTAAAATGATGTAATTAAAGAAATGTTACAAAATTCAGGCAGGGTGGAAGCCGCACATGTGACATTTGAGTTAATGATGCTTTATTATACACAGTATAGTTCTTTGCACTTAAGACTTTTGTTGAATCCATTACATTAATATGACATCATGACTGGAAATGACTGAAATATATGTTTATTCAAAAATGGGATTACCTGACATGGTTTTCTTTTACATTTATGGCTTGTGTCTGTGTATGTGGGTCAGACTAGAGGTTTGCATCTATTGCAACGTGTAACCAGTTGTTACATGATTATTACTTATTTTTAACTGAACTTGCAGAAGAATCAGAAGTATGTTCATACAATACAGATGACCATGCCCATAATATTTCCAGTTGAAGGGAAAGTGCCTCAACTCTCTTAAATTTATCAAAAATAGCAAACATCAAATTTGATCTGTTATTTTTTTTAAAGTTTCAAACAAACTTTGGTTTCAATCCATGGAATTCTTTTAAAAGTTACTGAGCAGATAAAAACTGTGCCTAAAAATGTAATGCTAAATGTAAGCAAACATTTTGTCTGAACTAATAATAACACTGCATTAGGGCAAGAATAAATAATCCAAGTATTAACAGTACTGATGGCTTGGAGGATTCAAGTGATGCTGATTTCCATAAAATCTTATGAAAGAACAATATTCCAAAGATGACTGCTCTTAAAAATCATCATCACATTATTCTAAATTTTCTTCTTGTATAACATTATTGAAATTATATTAATTAACACTGAAACATTATTTGAGGAATTATCATGATTTTCTTTAAAATTATATTTTACTAGTGTTTCAGGTATCTCTATGGAAGAGAACAACTATAGTGTAAGCAATAACCAACCTAAATTTTGAGTTGCCCCCTTGACATATAAAACTGACTCGACATACAAGTGGATCTATACTTTGTTACTGTTATTAGAAAGACCATGCCGTTTGTTACTATTGTTAGAAATACAAACTATATTTAGCAAAAGTGAATGGATACTATGCCATATGCATGAAGAGACTGATTTCCTTCTAAGCTGAAAATCATGGTGTGGTAACTGGTATGGACATGCTATAAAGAGAAACCACTGGTCAATATATGTTTCATGAGATCTGCTTACAGATTATAAATGGTAACTAAGTATTAGCTGAAAGTGAGAAAGGGACTTAAATTGATGGTGAATTAAAATTTTATATATCAAAAGAAGTTTTAAGTGAAAACCCCATGTGCATATGAACATCTATTCCAAATCAGCAGCAATAACAAGATTTTTTGTCAAGACTATATCATGGAAGAAATGCTGGATATCAGACATGACACCATTCTTAATTAGGACCATCTCCAAATTATATGAAGTCATTTATCCAAACACTTCAAGATTATATGATGATGTGATCTGGGTATGTAGCCAGGCTATAACAAAACTTTCAAGGTAGCTAGTTGAATGTCAGACTGGTACCATTGTCAATTGGGATCATCTACATGTAATACAATATCTTTTAGTGAAAATCCCAAGTCAAAACAGCAATATATTCAGAAGGAATAGTGATAAAATTTTCAAGATGTTCACCATGGCAGCCACAGAGCTAACAATTTTATGAAGAAGAAAAGAAACAACTAAAATTAATAACTTTAATTGTGAATAATAAATTTATCCAGCAAATAAATGAAAGCAAATGACAAATACAAATAAATATTTGGCTAAAGTAATTTGATAAATGATATATTAATCATTATGAAGTAACACAATCACCTCATCATATGAAAACTGGTCTTAAAACAATAAATGGCACTAACTTTTAATCTACTTGTATATTTCACAAACATTGCACATAAAAATAAAAACACAATATACCACCAAACTTGGGATATAATTTATATGGTTCCATGATTAAACCCCTGATAAAACTATGCAATGACGCCAACTGATGTCTCATCTGTGAATGTCATCAGGATTAAATTAAGATAGAGAGACAATACTGTTTTAAGATGGAGAGACATTTTACATGTACCATACAACAGTAAAATCTGGATTGAAAGATCACCACTAAGATAACACCTGGCCTGCAATACCAGATTCTTAATGCTTGGACTTGTATAGTGTTATGACCTATCATGAGGGACCACCTGTTCTGAGAGGTCATGATTTCCTCACAGAATGGGTGTTTTTTCAAGAGAAGTTAGTGAAATACACTAAATTACAGTTGAAGACTGGGACAGAAAAGAGAGTACAAAGATGATTTATAATGCAATTAAAATTTTGGATCCTGACTGAATGATTTCAAAAAGATTTAAAATATATGATGAAAAAGTATATGCTTTTGAGTCAGTTGCAAAGATGTTTATCAATGTGGAGATATCTTCAACTATGCCAGATAAAGTATTGCCACAGAACACAATGAATAACCACTTTCAAATGCAATATGATACTGGAGTATAAAGTTTATACATGCAACACTGTACTAAAAATATGCTTCTGAATAAACAAGATATGCATATCAACATTTTCAACATGTTACCTTAACATTGTTGGCACCATCACCCATGGAAAAGTGTCTTAATAGTGAGACAATAAAATATCTGGACAGAAGAGGAAGTACAAACAAGATTTAAAATGCAATTAAAATTTGGAATATAACTGAATGATTTCATTGCGATTTAAATATTGGATGGACTTATGGAAAATTAACTGTATCATATAAGATGTTTTCATTGTTGACAACACATTAGAAAAGATCTTCCACCAAGCCAGAGAAAATACTGCAGCATAACAAGATAAATACTAACTTTCAAATGCAGTGTGTAAATAAAAGTTAAAGAATAATGTCTGAGTAGTCAACAAATGTGTGATATCATCACAAAAATAATTACACAAGTTGTATTAGACTTGAAAACCCAAGAAGAGATGCTTTTCTTGAAAAATACAAAGCCTATACAACGAAGAAGAATAAAAAAAATATTTTTCGTCAAATGAGCAATTGACTATACACAAGAAAATGTCCATGAAGATCTCAAGCCAAGCAATGGCCCATGATTAATGGCCACAATTTTAAACATTCCACCTGCCCCAAGTAATGAGATCAGCCACAGTATACAAATGTGTGTGTGTGTGTGTGTGTGTCACAAAACAAAGCACTTGACATCAGTCAATGCTTATCTCAATTGGTGTTTGATGGCATGGAAAATCATAGTTTTGCACAAGAGGTATGAAAATGATGCGGATTTCTGTCATGCTCTTGGTGATTTGTCAACAGATGCACATGTTTAGTCATGCAACAGACGATAGAAGGTGGATATGAGTCTTTCTAGTTTCATGTTGACAGAGGATCCATATTCAGCAAGGTAAGTCTAGTCTGAAAAAGAAAGTAATAAAAAAAATCATAGCATGCTGACCTTTGTGGTAAAGACTGAAATTTATAACAAAGGAAGAAAAAAAAAACTGAGTAAATAAACAGAGCTGCTGAATGTGAGTAGTGATGTCGTATGACACGATGCTAGCAGATGAAAACATGCTATCTTCAACGCCTATGTTTAAAGGAAAAAACATTGACACTGATTCACTGGAACATTATACACTGGCAATCAAATTGTCTGCAGATTGACAGACCTTACAGATGAGTGAATATTGAAGTGGGGGCCCACTAAGGGCTTATAGATGCATAAATAAGGAAATGGGGGCCCTCAAAGGGCTTCCAGATAAGTGAATATGGAAGTGCGAGCCCACTAAGGTCTTACAGATGAGTGAATATGGAAGTGGGGGCCCACTATGGGCTTACAGATGAGTGAATTTAGAAATAGGGGGTCTATCAGGGCTTACTGATGAATGAATATGGAAGTGGGGTCCCACTAAGGGTTAATGACTTAGCTTCAAGAGACTCAACTTTTTTGACCTGGAAGTAAAACTTTTGGATATCAAAATAGTGTTTCTGCAATGGTGCTAGTATATAAGTACACTAGAACCTTCATTCAGAATCCCTTTAGATCATTTTCAGATTACTGTGAAATAGATATTACAGTTAGAAAATATTAGAGGAATTCAAACCATACTGGAAGTTATTTTTAATTCTTTCACTGTTTAATTTTATATTTCATGGAAAATTAATATTTTGGAAAACTTATTATTTGTTGGTTTTTACCTTGTCTTGTTACATAGTTAAAGCTACTAAAATACAACAAGTTGCAAATGGTCAACTGAACTCATTTGTCAGTCATGACCGGCAAATATGATCGTTTCAGATCTTGGCAATGCAATTATATTTATATACACATGTAGTATATACACATGCAATGGTATTTTTTATCACTGCAAAGGTATATTTCATTTCAATCCAGTCCTATTTTCAAACTTCTTCACATAAGTGTCAATACGCTGGTGGTCAGATCTGCACTATTTTCATTTAAAATCAAAAGACATTTAGTGAAAACCCATGTCAATGACTGTAGTGATAACAAGATCTACGAGAAGGTCAAAATGGTATCATACTGTAAGTCAGATAAACGTCATTTTCATTCTGAACCAGCTTCATAATTGCTATAACAGAAGCCTCAATGAAACACCCCATGCCAGATTAATGATTCGTTCCGGAGAAAGTAGCCATAAAAATTATTTACAGGATCGCTATCAAGATAACCATTTTGGAGAACGAGTCTGCATCATCTGCATGAAGTAAACATCACATATTGTGAGAAACAAGTTTTTTTTTTAAAACAATACTGTTATATCCATTCATTCATAAAAAATATAGAGATTTTTCACATTCTGTGAGGTTGCATCTGCAACAATTTTGTTAAAGGTCAGCTACATATTGGGAGAAGTGTTTCATTGCAAACCCTATTTATTATGGCTGAGGCCACTGTACTGTAGGGTGCATCAGCACCATTCTTATTTTGGACAGACTAAAACATAATAAATCTTTTTAGTGAAAGCCTGTGTCTAAATGACCTTCTGAAGTAACAATAACAAGATTCTGGACATGGATGCCATGAAGCCGTATAAGGGGGCTGATCAGAATAAATTTCAATTTCGGACAAACTACAAATCGTAAGAAGATTTTTAGTGAAAACTGAAAAGCCCATGTTGCTATGATTATTATTTCATCAGAAGTAGCTATAACAAGATTTTCAAGCTGAAGGTCAAATCAGCACCATTTTCATTCCGAACTGACTAGACAAGTCCTTTACTGAAAACTTCAAGTCAATACAACAATCAATTCAGTAGAAGTAGCTATTATAAAGTTTTCAAGTGGGTTATCATGGCAGAAATGTCAGCAGTCTGATTGGCGATATTTCCGTTTGGATCACAACATATAAAAACCTTTAATTTATACTTTATATGAAAATCATTGCACTGAATATCAAATCCACTACAAACACACCAGAGTAAAAAAAAATACATTTGCAGCTGTACATTTTAAAGTCGTAATGGCAAAAGTTATTGCAGAATCAACAAAATTTACTACTGCAACGGTAACTGTATACAGCTGCAGCAATACATAACAACAGTTAGTGCCAGTAGCTATGACCTTTCTGGTACACCATATTGATTGTTTCAAATTAAACCCATTTAAGAACATATTGAAGATTATTCACACCCATATAATTAGCAATTCATCGATCCTTACAATTACTGAGATTGGTTTACATACTGTTATCTTGATTTGGCTATTCTTAATTCAAATGCTTGAAATATATACTCTGATATTCACAAGATATGATGGGTTTAAACAAACATGCTAACCCCTGAACTATCCAGTCTGAGCAATATATCATCATCATCCGTCTCCAGATCTCTGTCGTCACCGACTTCTGGGATTAGAAGCGCCTCATCTGAGTCCCTCTGCAAATGATGATTTTGTTGTATGTCCAATGAAGTTCCACTTTCCTGTGACTCTTGGACTATTTCTGTTTGCTGCTTCACAAAGTTTATGAAGACCTGTAATGATTAAATGCCATAAACAAAATTTGTCCTACAATATTACCATTACTGCACACTGTAACCATAACTCTTAATCACTCCAGATATTCTTCAGATAAACTAATAGACGCAAGCCAAGTTTGATCAAAGTCAATAATAACTTCCTTGTATTATCTTCTTATACAATTCAACTTTTAAAATTTGAGTTATGACCTTCAATCTTGAATCCAATCTTACAGAATACTTACAACACAGCTCAGGAAATTTTGTTGAAACGAAGCTATCTACCAATTTTGGTTAATATCCATTTGTGTTTGCTTGAGTTAATGTGTTGTCAGGTGATCAATATTGTAAAAAGTGCAAGTTATTATGTACATTATAATTATAAATCTTATGGTCACAATCAGTGACCTTTAAGTCAAAGTCACACATTTTTATTTAACTCAACTGAAATTTGATCAAAACGTATTTCATACCATATCTGGTCAAACTCGAAGTTATTTGTTTAAGTTAATGTGTGCAAAAGCTATGTTTAGTGAAAAAAAAATTTAAATCACAACTTTCTGAATTTGAACAAAGGTCAAGAAGAGCTGATTATCACAATCATCCCTGCCAAAATATTTCAAGATGACAAGATTCTATTAGTTTTTTAAATTTTTTGTGCTCACAAGCAAGTGCTGACAGATGGTTGTTTAGTACTTGGCAATGGACAGATGACAGGCAAAGAACAGGACTTATAGACTTCATAGTTAACAACATGGAAAGTATGGTTTTCTTATGAAAATCAAAATGTAATTATCGATTACATCACTTGCCTATATGAAGCTTTTAGTAGTCTCCAGCAGCCATTGCAAATATTAACTAACTTCAAGAATATGATCCTGTCCTATAAAATATTAGACCTATGACAGGGCATGAATAGAAAACTCTTGTCAATGATACAAAATACAGGTACCACAATGAGTTGATAAATACCACAAAATCAGTTTTCTTCTTCAAATTATTGTTCATGAAATGATCCTCATTTATTAGTGGGACACCTGGTGGCTGAGTGGTCTATAAGTGGTGGCTGAGTGATCTATGGTGCTCACCTTTACAAATCACTCACACATTTCACCTCTGTCCACATGAGTTCCAGTCTTGGCTTGGTCAATATGGGTACATGAGAAAGCTTGTCAGTCGCGGGGTACTTCCCAGGCTCTTCTTCAAAAAAATACACTGGCTGGTATGCATAGCTTGTCATGCGCACCAAAATGGCACTAAACACCCACAAAAACAAAACCATTGACAAGGGTCCAAAGTGTGAAGTTTAGATAGTTGAAGTTTCTTCTTGTTTTATTAAAATAGCCCTTCATATGCAAAATTTTAAGTTTCAAGAAATGGAAATAAATTCTACTACCATAAACAAGCTGGACTTTCTGGATACAATTTAAATTTCTCAAAGCTGCTTCACAATATTATTATTAATGCTACAGTTACAGTCAAGTGTTGGATATCCACACTAACCTTTATTCACCTGTTAGATGAACCTATAAATACTATTATTAGATATGTATTCCGAGGGCACATATGCCTCCACTCATAATGAGGCAAGGTCAGACTTTAACATTAAACAATGACTATAACTCTATCAGAATGTGATGTAAAAGAGATAAAAATGTTGAACTTTTGTTTTTTTGTGGTACATGAGAGGTTTGATCATGTGTTAATGTGGACAAACAACACAATATGCCTTTTTCAAATATTTATAGTTGGGGCACACAAAGGCTAAACTTACATTATCCAGTGTATTCTGGCTAACAGAATAGTCCTCTATTCCCAAGTTTTTCTGAGCCTCTTCCAACTTTGAAAATAAATATGACAAGGACACAGTCCGACTCTTCAACTCATACTGTAATACATTGTAGTAGTACTCTTTCAGAACAGCCTCTGGAAAATTCTGTTGAATGAATCGCTGACAAAGTCTTTGTGCACGATCATAATCTGGACCTTTGAGACGTAAACTGAAGGTGTATCCCTCTCCAAACTTATTCTTGAGATGCTGTATACTTCCCAAACACTTGAAACGACCATTCACCATTATAGCAAGTCTGGTGCAAAGTGCTTCACATTCCTCCATACTGAAACATATTGTTATTGTTAATACTGAAACATACTGTACTGCTTTCACTGAAACATACTGTACTGCTTGTACTGAAATATTCTGTACTGTTTGACTGAAACATACTGTTTTGCTTGTACTAAAACATACTGTACTGCTTGTACTGAAACATACTGTATTGCTTGTACTGGAACATACTGTACTGCTTGTACTGAAACATACAGTACTGCTTATAATGAGACATACTGTACTACTTGTAATGAAACATACTGAATTGCTAATATTGAAACATACAGTACTGCTTATGCTGAAACATACTGAATTGTTTGTACTGAAACATACTGTATTGCTTGTACTGAAACATACTGTATTGCTTTGTTCATCAACATTCAAAGAGTAAGCTCTATTTGCCACCCCAAAATAGAAAGAAAAGATGCCATTCACAATCAGTGTACCTGAATTTGGAATAGTTTCCTGAGTGTGTGTTCAATGTCATTCACTTTATTAGTTACATTAACAAACATGAAATATTTCAAGTGAAAGAACAAATATGTAATGCATATGGTCACATTCAACCTTCAACTCACATAAATATCATGTGTGACTTAATCCAGTAAAACCTTTCTTGACATATCACTGTTTTGGAAGACCACCTGTCATGAACAATAAATTTCTATTCATGGAAATATAGAGTTAAATAGTTTATGACCTCCAATGAATGACCACCTTTCTTGACAGACCACGTTTTGTTAGCAGAAGGCATGATCTCTCAAGATAGGTTTCACCATAAGAAAAATAACAAATGATTAAGATATAATAAACAAAAACAGTATTTAACTTGAGTGATGTCATTTGTTGAAGTGGGTTAAAAACTTGTCATTAACAAAATATTTTTTTGCAGATGCATTGCAAAAGCTGCAATTTAGCACTATGCCATCTCTTTGCAAAATGAGTAACAGAGAAGTTTATAACCTCAAATGGGGTTAAAACTTTCAGCATGACACTGTATGAACCTACCAATGGGATGTTAGTATCACAGATCGGCCATCTTTGATAAGACCGAGAACCAGGTCCCAGAGGAAACGTCGAGAGTGAGGATCCATGCCTGTTGTTGGTTCATCCTAACAACAAATATAAATAAAGTAAAGCTTTACTCATTGCAGTTGTTCCCAAAACCCAGGTCCTGACACAAATCAATATATCAGAGGGTCACCAGGATATTTTTTTGAGAGTGACAAAACTTACCAACATGTGGAAATGGGGTTGTGAAGCTCACAACAATGCTTTTAGGTTGGGAATCCCCAGACATATGGTTATTCACTTTCATTCAAGGGATACAAATTATGGTGACATTACTGGTGGTATAAAACCTGAATTTTAAGATCAAACTAACAATAACAGAGACACTTTCATATCAGTATTCATCAACTTTAGTAGCAAAAAAAATGCTATTTTTGTTAAACAATATAAAATCATATTCAAGATAATATTTAAGTGAATTTACATTGTTTTACATTAGTGGTAAAATTAAATTATTTTAAATTATTATCAAAACTATTCTCACCAGCAAAGATACTGCCCATGGCTCATATTACAGATGATGGCTTGAGGCTTTGATTAAAAATGATGACCCAAGTCTTTGATTATTAAAGTTAATGGCCCAAGGCTTTGATTAATGATGGTGGAACAAGGATTTGATTAAAGTTGATGGCCCAAGGCTTTGATTAATGATGGTGGCCCAAGGCGATTAAAGATGATGGCAAAAGGTTTTGATTAAAAATAATGGCCCAATGCTTTGATTAAAGATGGCAGCCCAAGGTTTTGATTAAAGATGATGACTTTAGCTTTGATTAAAGATGGTGGCCCAAGGCTTTGATTAAAGATGGTGGCTTGAGACTTTGATTAAGATGGAGGCCAAAGGTTTGATTAAAGATGGTAGCCCAATGCTTTGATTAACAATAATGGTCTAAGGCTTTGATTAAAGATGGTAGCCCAACGCTTTAACAATGATGGTTCAAGGCTTTGATTAAAGATATTAGCCCAAAGCTTTGATTAAAGATGATGACCTAAGGTTTTGATTAAAAATGATGTCCCAAAGCTTTGATTAAGATGGTAGCCCAAGGCTTTGATTAACAATGATGGTCCAAGGCTTTGATTAAAGATGGTAGCGAAGGCTTTGATTAAAGATGATGACTTTGGCTTTGATTAAAGATGGTAGCCCAAGGCTTTGATTAACAATGATGGTCCA
>QKMX01367090.1:23283-34583 GCA_003401595.1 Venustaconcha ellipsiformis | reverse complement strand
TCCAAATCACACACACACACACACACACAAACACACACATAATCAGGTTGTATATCATCAGTATCTTGGAAAAGTATGAATATGAGAGATAAGTATGTGTGTGTGTGTGTGTGTGTGTGTGTGTTTTGTGCCATATTTCTGATCTGATTTGGATCAAATGTGGAATATATGCTTATACTGTGAAGATCACTATTAATTTCAACAGTGAGATTGAACCATGCATGTCAATGAGGTTATTGTGCATTTGATTGGCTGTGTGTTCATTAATATAGAAATCTTGGATTTTGCTTCTGCTGACAAGTTTGTTCATTAATATGGAAAGATTGGTTTTTGCTTCCACTGACAGTCTGTTCATTATGCAGAAAGCTTGGTTTTTTGCTTCCACTGACAGTTTGTTCATTAGTACGGAAAGCATGGTTTTTGCTTGCACTGACAGTCTCTTCATTAGTACGGAAAGCTTGGTTTTTTCTTTCACCAACAGTTTGTTCATTAGTTCGGAAAGCTTGGTATTTGCTTTCATCGACAGCTTGTTCATTAGTACGGAAAGCTTGGTTTTTGCTTTCACCGACAGCTTGTTCATTAGCACGGAAAGCGTGGTTTTTCTTTCACCGACAGTTTGTTTATTGGTATGGAAAGCTTGGTTTTTGCTTTCACCAACAGCTTGTTCATTAGTATGGAAAGCTTGGTTTTTTTTATTTCACCGACAGTTTGTTCATCTCTAAAGCTCTTGACTATAGTGGCTAATATTCTAAACAGTTTCAAGTTTACATTTTGAAGTAGATACTATATATACTTGCTTATAAGTTGATTAAATCTGCATGCTACGCAGAGATCTACCATTGCATATTGTGTCAGGAGATCTTGGTCTGTGCAGCTTGTAGTAATCAGTAGAACAAGCAACATAGACCCTGATCTTCAAGTGTATTATAACTGAATGACAGATCAGGGTAGACTCTGATTTTCACGTGTATTATGGGATGACAGATTAGAGTAGACCCTGATCTTCAAGTATATTATGGGATGACAGATCAGGGTAGACTCTGATCTTTAAGTATATTATGGGATGACAGATCATGGTCTGTGTTGTTTGCAGTTGGACTTGATTTACATAATCTTTGACAGGTTTGAATATGATTATAAATTAGGTGATCTCACATCTGTTTGGCTGAACTTGTTACCACTTTTGAGGCTGTTCTTTTAATCTAATTTGGATGAAACATGGAATATCGTAAAGATCACATGCAAGTTCAAAAAGGAGCTTGAACAATGTGTAATAATGAGGTCATCTAGCATCAGACTGGCTAAGCTTGATGCCACTCTGGTGTTTGCTGTCTCGGGAGCTTGGACAAATTTGATAATGAATGAGATCGAAACACATTAATGAGGTCACCTTGCCTGAACTTGTTACCATTCTGGAGTCCATATTTTTTGCATGATCTTGATCATATTAACTGATATCATCAAGATCTTAGGGAGGTTTGATAATGAACAAGATGTGTGTATGTTAATGAGGTGATTTTTCATGTCCATTAAGTGTTATTAGTAGCAAGACCTTGCATGTTTTAATGACTATCAGTAGTATTGGTTTTCTAATTGTATTCAATTGTATTTTTTTGCTTTTAGAATAACTGGTTTTGCTCTCTAAATGGAGCTAAGTAAGGCAAGGGAACTAACTAATGATATTGACTATAGAGAAGTATATTTTTGGGACCTCATTATTCTTCCCCTTGCAAAATTATGGAAACAAGTAAAAATATATTTAATAAACAAAATGTAGAAGTTTTAACCCATTACTGCATATCATTGTGGATGTTTAGCTGCCTAATTTACGCAGCATCGATCCATGAGAGAAGTAAGTTGACATTCCTTTTGAGCTTCTGGTGAAATAATTTCCTTTATCATGGAAAATTTGTTGTAGACACTGCATCATGGGAATACTTTATTTTAGTATGCAGGGGATGAAATCATTAGTTGCCAGGGCAGCCAAGTCCAGCCTCGAGTGCGATAAAATCATGAGAAAATTACACATTTTCAGTATTCATTTATATTGATTTTACTCACAGATCAGTCGTGCTTTTATGATTTAGAAAGATAGATTTTCTAATTATCTGGCTTATCATCCAATTTCCACCAAATATGTGCATGTCACGCGTTTGTTTCCAGTGACATGTTCAGAGAAATGACTTAAAGCTAGTAAAGCATTGGCAGTATATGTCTGTGCTTATATTTTTCTTTAATATTTATCTCACATGGTCTTAAACATTTCAGATATAAAAACTGTTTTGGTCTCGCATTAAATTTTGTTGAAATTTATACCAGTTTTTAAGGTTTGGTAAAAGTTCAAGCATGCAGCAATGCTATCAAAATATAAAAGCTAGTTTTACAACACCTCTAAACTATGTGTACGTTCAGTTGAAAAGAAGTTGAAAGAAGTCAAAAGAATGAAAAAAAATTAATACAAAGCACGATGATAATTTAGTATATTCAGTTCTTATTGACTGAACTATCCGGAAGTGAGTTGCACCGATACACCCTATGGATTTTTCAAAGGGAAGTCATAACCATGAAATGGTCTATTCTCCTAATGTATTAAGACCAGGTAATGTATTTGAAGAACAAACTGATGGTATGAGTAAAATATTTAATCAGTAATTCATGAGCAGTCATAATATTAGGTATAGTCACCTGAGCCCTTTAAAGATAATGCAGTGATGATTGACAAGATTTGGCACCAAGCCCTTCAATGCAAAGGGAGACAACTCTTGTCTGACTCAAAATTCCCTTATGTTCCCAGGACCAGCTATAAAACATACATAAGGTTTATTTTAGCTTGGGA
This sequence comes from Venustaconcha ellipsiformis, assembly GCA_003401595.1. Lineage (NCBI taxonomy): Eukaryota > Metazoa > Mollusca > Bivalvia > Unionida > Unionidae > Venustaconcha > Venustaconcha ellipsiformis. The sequence continues at coordinate 31,747 of QKMX01367090.1, read as the reverse complement.
TGGTGTAACTTGCAAGTTAGTGGATGTTCTCCTAATTTATTATGATCAGGTAAGTATTAGCAAAAAACAGTTGTATTCCAAAAATTAGGTTTTAATTTTGTCAGAGACATTATATACGGCATTCCCAAAGATGATGTTTTGACATTTGAATTTCTATGTAATGATATATGTTGTATTTAATCTACATATTAGGCTGTCAGATTGGAGAGTAACAACCCAAAGTACATCCGTTACATGGTGGTTATGTCATGCAGTGGTTGCCATGATACAGAGGAAGCGGCAGTTCTGGGACTTGATCTTAATGATGAAATAGCAACAATTGGACTTGTCTTTCCCATATGGGCACACACCAAACTGGATCTGGAAGGAGATGGGTAAATACATATAAGATTGACAGGATTAAAAGTCTTCAGGAATAGTTTGGTCTTCTTTTAGAAAAAGCACACAAAACATTATTAGCATGTTTTAGTGGTATCAATATGTGATTTGTGGAAAAATCAACTTAAAGCCCGAGATGTAGATTCTTTTAATGTCCCGGCTACTTGCAGCTGCAGCATCTTTATTTGGTCATGTTGAACAATCCATCAGCATGTGTGTTTGTTTACTCATGTAGACAAATAATATTTGGTCTGGCATATTGGATGCATTATGTAGATGACCTAATTCAATTTTAAGGCTATTAGAGTAGTTTTTCAGTATTTGTACATTTCTAACTTTTTTGTTAACATGGACTTTATTAATGGGAAGGGTGATATAGCAATCACTTTTCCACCGGCGGTGTTGATGCAAACAGTTTGTTATGGTTTTGGTTAAAGTTCATTTGTGTATATTTCACGAGTCTATTGTTGGAATCTCATTCTACTTAGATATTTCATTTTACAAGATGTTCGCTTACTCCTTTTATCTTGGAGTCAAGGTCACAGTCCTAGAAAATCTGCTTTACTGTTTTGGTTAAAATTTTTCATTCCTTTATGTTTCCAAATCATCATATTGGATTTATTTATACATGGGATGAATCATTATGAAGGTAAGACATGTTTGACTTAGGGTTCAAGGTCGCAGTTACAGAAAATATGCATTAAGTTAAGGCTTTGGTTAAAGTCTGTTTATTTGCATTTATTTCCATAATTTCTCACTGAATTTTCTTTGTGGAATAGAATATTATGAAGAATATTATGAAACTAAATCAGGCCAAAGGTCATTTGCCTTGGCATTAAAGAACATAATTATGTTTATAATTGGTCAAATCAAGATCACTGTGACTGAAATATGAAAAGCCATTTCTGCACAACAGCTTGAGTTGTCAACCATCTGTAGTTACCAAACTTGGTGGATTGCTTACATTTGGGTTAAGACAAAAGTATCTTTTTTTGTGGTCAAATTTAATTAAATTTTATTAAGATTAATGTCAGTATAGCTGGGAAAAAATGGTTTTTGCACTAAAACTTGAGTTTTCCACCAAGCACAGTTACCAGATGTGCATGGTTTGAACTTGCAGTAAGGAAGTAGCTTATCATGTTTGGGGTCCAAAAGGTAAAGGTCACATTGACTGTAAGAATAAAATAGTTTCCACACAATAATATTAATTGTGGATGGCTTGAGATAAGAAAGAAGCTATCAATTTTGAATTCCAGTGGTCAAGATTATTGAGACTGAAAGAAACAAAACTAGTTCTGAACAAACATTTGGCTGTCAACCATATACTTACACCAGAGATGATAACTTGTAAGTTTGGTAAGCGAGAAGACTATTCATTCTTACTACAGACTGTGAGTGAAAGGAGCAAGAGTGGTATTTATGTAATAACTTTGGTTCTAGTCCACATACCTTGGCCAGAGCTTGTGGATTGTTCACACTTGAAGTTTGGAAGAGTACCTGTTGATTTTCGGGTTAAAAGGTGAAAGGTCAGGGTCATTGTGACTCATAGGTTTTGCAGAATAACTTTTGTTCTACTTTTAGTTCCTCGAATAAAGTGTGAATGGTTTGGACTTTGAGTATTTGAGTAATAAAGAAATTATTGATTCTTGGGTCTAAAGATGTGCAGTCATTATGATGTTAAGTCTGATGTTAGTTTTACTTCAATAATACTCGGGACCAAGGATCGAGGTCATTGAGACCAATCTCCAGAGTCAGCCATGACCTACTAGTGACTATGGTTATGCATTATGTGCCTTTCATTACTTTTGTTTCATTGTTTACATTTCACAAACTCCGTGATCAATATTCTTCATACCTTGGATGGACAATTCACTCTTTAACATGCTTGCTTAACCTTTTGGACACAGATATCTTACAAACACAACATTGCTGATATAAATGCCATTAATAGGGACTGATTCTATTGATCAATTAATGGCAATTAAATCAGCACTTTAGTTCAGTGCTACAAGGTCCTTAATGTGAACACCAGTTGGTAACATTCTTATGTCAAATTAAATGTGGCTGATTTAGCCTCATAAACCTGGGGCTTGACACATTGCTTGTGTATTATTTAAAGTTTTGAATTGTATTAAGCATTTAAATTGCATTGATTTCTGAGACTCACTGAACAAATTTATTTTTGGAGAGTTGACCCATTGAAACATTCCCAAATGTGCTTTTCTTTTGGCCATTTCTCAGCTGTATTCTGTTGTTGAGTTTTATTAAAATGAATGCATCTTAAAAATGAATGTCTCATGTTTGAAATATAGACAAGACAGAGGTATCACTACTCATTAAAAGGAGCTTACAGTGACTCACTTTTCATGCTCCAGTGATTCTGCTTCTGGAGCATGCCTCATCAGAGCAGGTGAAATATAACATCCAGCAGAATTTTTTTTGCAATAACTGACAAAAAATTGTATATCAGGTATAAAGAGCAGACTTTGCAAATTCCGTCCTGAAATAAATATTTGTCTTGTTTCCTCTTACAGTGGATTCAGCATTACCCCAGAAGGTCGGCCATACAATTTTCAACCAGTCTCTGTTCAAGCTATGTGGTAAGCATAAATGGAAGAGTAATTTCCCATGTTATATGATAGACCAGTATTGAAGCTAGGATTGGAAAAGGGCAGAGTGCCAGTCCTATAAAAAGACAAGAAATTCTTGTAAAAGGGTACATGATTTTGTATCATTGCACAGGTGACTTTTTTTGCTCATTTTTGTGGCTTTGAATGGCACTTTTAACACATTATTGGCTATATCATGCTTAGGAAATCAGTTAAGTGCCTTTCCAATGGATATACTAAGGCAGCCGTCCCGGGCTGACCAAGGCAGGTATTGAACCCACGGCCTTTGAATAATGAGTCTGATACTCTACCATTGGGCTACCCTGATTCCTTTTACTGGAGACAAAGACTCCAATCATAAAAATTGAAGAGTTACAAAATATACACCTGCATTTAAATTACAAAAAGTAATATCAAAAATAATTTAAGGAACTTATTTACATTTGCTGCTACTGAATACAAGAGAGTGTTAACTTCTATGCATTGTATTGTGAGTAAACACATCCTGTCTAAACTTAGATTTATCCCTGAAATTTAAAATGTGCATATTTTAATATGTTAGGACTATCCAGAAATCTAGTTCGAATAAGACTTTAGGCATTTAGCAATATTTCAGGACACATTTTTTCGCTACTTTTCCATTTGCATGAAACCAGTTGTTTGCTAATCTTGTTTACTGCCACCTGCTTTGAAAAAATTATTACCCAAAACAGATGTAATTTATTATTGGAAGACTTATTTAATTATCAATAGTACATTTTGTTTTCTACCAGTAGCTTCCTATGGATTAATGGTTTTCACATGGGTTATGCTGGGTTCTTCCACCAATCATATTGGCCACCATGTATAACCAATTGTTTGCTAAGAAATGGCATTTAACCAGCAACAACAATATTTTTGTTAAATTCCATTCTCAATAAATAAACCCATATTTCATTTTATTGATGTTTGAGAAGTCATTGGGTTTTAGTGTTTTTAAAACTTAAATCCAGACTGTGAACTGTAACATGGCACAGATACACCATGCTGATCCAGAAGGGACATGGGGCAATAGAAAAGACAGGGCAGCAGTCTAGCAAATGAAATAAGAATAGGGCATAAATTAAATGCTGGAAGTAGGGACATTGCACACAGTTGGGGGTAGGGTGCGATGCCCTTCTGTATCATCCTAGTTGGAACACTGGATATGTTTATCATTCAGTACTGTGTATACTGTGTACAATATGATCTTGGTGATTTGAAAACAAGGCATCATCATCATGCAATTTAACAAAATGTTCTAGCATTCATTCACACTAATGTCAAGATAACATCAGGTATGCACCATGTAGAACTATAAATGTTACATTATCGAGATACATTGAATTAAGTTTGTATGCAACAAGAAACTACCTGTAAACAGCAATGTATTAAAGATCCATTTTCCATGTGAATTTCATATTCTAAATCTGACAGCAATGCAATAAAATGAACCCATTTCAGTTTTCTTTGTTTCTTTGGAGTAGTTTAATATTACAATCAAGATAATGATAATAATTAACAAACAATCAGAATTCAAAGGAAAATAAAATGTTTTCACTGAAAATTATCACACCTTTGATGTCTTTTATAATAGATATCAACTAAATGGTTGCCTGGTTGCAGTGAAAAGCAAAACAGAGTCGTCTGTATATTGTTTGTCATTGGCACAAGTTTCAGCTTTTGAACAAAGTTTATTTTTACAGGTTTTATTTGCATTTGCATCATGGAAATTTTAAACATTTAAAATTAAAAATTCTATTTTAACTTACTTGACCATTAGGAGACTAAAATAAAAAGAGTGAATTTTTGGACATATATGTATTCTTTTTATTCTATGATAAAACAGCAGCTTTTGAACAAGACTCAAATTTATTGGAAAATGTTAAAACAGTAATGAATGATTACCTGTCAGAGTATTGTCAGTTACATGAAAAGTTAACTGCACAAATATTTAAAATTAAATCCAGAAGTATTTTTAGTTCCCTTCTCAAAATACTGAATGGTTAACCTAATGACATTCATTGTTATTATGAATTTTCATCTTTAACAGCCACTCAAAGTTTTTTGGTCCAGTCTTCTCTTGAATCACTGTGTGTTTTGTGTGGAATAAGAAATGTGCTCTCTGTATCAGCATTAAAAGAGGCAATGACAAAACAACCACACTTAGCCTTCAAAAAGAATTCAAACTTAAGTTGTTCTGCTCCTGGGATTTTGTGGATGCAGCCTGTTTTCCAACATACATCCAAGTTATATTCACCCTAAGTTCCTGAGTCACGTATTTCTTAGCCACTGGCTTTGTAGCATAAGGAGTAAGGGACATTTCAACACGAACAAAAACAATTAAAGGAAATGCCTCTACATAGTCTCTTAAAAGTTTTGAACAAAATAATAACAATTAATAAAAAAAATCTACTAACCTAGTGTTTATGCTGAAATTTTTTTGATCTGTCTCTACTATTTCATTTTTACAAAACATCTGATTTTTGTTGGAGATTTCAAAGTCACTTTGATCCAACTTTGATTACTTTTATGCTTAAAACACATCATAAAACATTCTGCTTTGGACCTTAAACTCTTTAGGTCTCATCAATAAACACCTTGTTGTTAACCTTTTGAGTCATTTACTAAGCCACATATCATTGCACTGCTATGATATTAATGTTCCCCAGTAAACTGTTTTTCACTGATTCAATAATGTGTCAATAGGACACACCAAATAAATTTTTCATAAATTATTTTCTAAATCTTTTATGTTTCAAGAGCAGTGGATATCAACTATAAAACAGTATGTGCATTAGGCAGCTTTAAATTATATTTTTGTCTTACCACAAGTAGAATCACATGTATGATTATGACATGGTCCAGCTAGCCCAGTATATGTCATCAAGTGGTATTTATCATTGGTAAGAACATGTGTTATGACACTATGATGTCTTATAACATTTTAGCTCTACTGGTCATAGACCAGAAGAGGTTATGGGATGGTTAGTTGTCCATTTTCTGATCACCATATTGTTAGATGAGTTAGCACAAGTTTGCTACCACTACACCTCCTGAACTTCTTTTGAGGATTGACTTGAAACTTTACACATAGTCTAGTTGATCCTAAATGAAAATGGTGCTGCTTAAACCTAAATGAAAATGGTGCTGCTTGGACCTAAATGAAAATGGTGCTGCTTGGACATCTAATATGACCACCATTCTGGCCAGCTTGAAAGTCTTGTAGTAATGTGTACTTCATGTCTTATCAGCATGGTATTTTCACTAATTAAAAAGACTTCTTATGATGTCTAGTTGTTCCTAAATAAAATGGTCAATATCTAATTCTCATTATGGGCACAATGGCAGCCATGCTGAAAATTTCTGCTACCACTAATCCTCCTGAATGGATGGTCATATCAGCATCTGGTTTTGCTAAAAAAAACAAATAAAAAAACAAAACAAACTTCTTATGATGTCTAACTGGTCCTAAGTAAAAAGTATGCCAATCTGACATCCATTATTGTCACCATGGCATCCATCTTAAAAACCATTATCAGAATTCTACTTGAACAGAAAGTCATATTGATGTGGGGTTTTCACCTGAATTTTTTGTGATGTCCAGTTAGTCACAAATAAAAATGGTGCTGATCTGTCATCAGGTATGACCAGAACAGTAGCCATCTTGAAAATTGTTACTCTTGAATGGAAAATCATATCTTGAAAATATTATCTCCTATCATCATGGGTTTTTCACCAGTTGATTTCTTATTATACTCTTTAGGTACTTTTGCACATCTGATATGGCTGCCATGACAACTATCATAAAAGTTTTATTATCAATGGTCTCAACACTTGAAAGAAGAAATGGTCTTATCTTGAATTTGTGGAAATTCTATTTTTGCCCAGTAGAGCATCACTCCCTTCAAGTGACTCTTGTTATGTTATAACTTCATCTAACTAGACCAGTATATGTCATCATATGGTAAATATTTTTTAAGGACATCCATCTTGAAATTATAATGTCCTACAAATTTTACATCGTGACTTCATCCAACCAGATCAATATACATTGTGTGCATCAGTAATGAAATAAAAATAAAGTTTGATAAAGAATAAAAGAGACATTTTTATTTGAATATTAGTCACATTTTTCTTTATAGTCATGTTAAATGATGCTATTTTAAATAATATCATGTATTAAACAGATAACTGAATGTATACTGACCTGATATGTTGGGTGGACTCATTCTTTTGACATAGCCAACTCATGGACAGCTTGCTGAAAATGCTGAAAGATAGTATCTACAGGAGATATCAGACAGCACACATGGAGAAAATTAAGTTACATGCAGATTAAGGTCTACACCATTTGTTTAACTACAGTTTAAAGTGAATAAGATCAAAACTGCTCAAACCAGCAAATCAAATTTAAACTTAAGATACACAAATCTGAAAGTTCTTTGATTTTTTGCTTTATTATAGTTGAAGTTACAGACTATCAAAAAGGTTTTTTTGGGTTTTTTTTATTTGAGCTTGAACATAAGTTTGTTGCTCCAAATCTTAGAGAATATTAGGCTAGGTCTGTATTCAACAGCAGGTCTGATTTTATGGTGTTAGCAGGTGGGGACATGCAGGATGTGTTAGTTAATATGGTATTTTTCTTGTTTGATAGTACAAGTAAATCCTATCCTCTGTGCACAGGTCAGCACTGCAGAGCCTGAACAAGGTGCTGAAAGTGGCCAATGATAATATGTACCTTCCTCGAGGCCTTACACACACATGGGTTGGTTACTATAGTTCCAGAATAGAGTCGGAGAAGTCATGCATTGCAGAATGGTTTGTATCTGTCTACAGTTATCATTATAGTCTGGAGATGTAGCAAGCAAACTGTCTGAAAGCACCTTCAGAAAATTAGTATCATTATAGTAGTGAGTACAATATTGTTTCCTCATTCTTGAAAATAACGAATTTCTTTTTTTTTTCTAATATAATTTAAAGTGGTTTATGATTTTAAACAATGTTCATCACGTTTTTTTTTTATTTAATCCCAGTAGTGGAAGAAATTCATGTGAAAAAATTTGTATTGACATTTAATGTACCCAACCCTTTTAGTTATGGAGCTAACCTACACAATCTCTATGAAATTTACAGACCATTCACTATATAACAGTTTATTTGTTCCTGTGTTTCTGTAAATTTTGTTTCTTTTTATCAGACTGTCCACCCATCCATCAGTAACACTTTTGTTTCCAGAGCAACTCAGAAACCATTAAAAATATCACTTTGAAACATAGTATGCATTTAAAATATCACTTTGAAACATAGTATACATTTAAAGTATTACTTTGAAATATAGTATACATTTAAAATATCACTTTGAATCATAGTATACATTTAAAATATCACTATGAATCATAGTATACATTTAAAATATCACTTTGAAACATAGTATACATTTAAAATATCACTTTGAA